>CM035406.1:124327786-124342786 GCA_020310875.1 Ceratopteris richardii
CATTTTCTTAGAGTCAACCATACTATAACTTGACCAATTTAAATTCAAAATGAAATTGTTCAAATTAGGACACTTTTCTCAAAGACTTGAGCTAAAAGTTCTTGGGAATTGTCAATCTGCTGAGCAATTCCTAACTTCTCTATTCTCGAGTATACTTGACTCTAGGAAATCATTTATGCTATAGCTTGAAGCAAACTCAAATGAATAAGTCAATCTTGAACTTGTCATCTTTCGATGTTTGAAAAGGTTCTTGTACAGAACATCTATCTAGGATGTTTAATTTAGTTACCTAGTTCTATCCCGCTAACCCTTGACTTTTATGAAAAGAATCAAATATCGTATCTGAGTCAAATCCAAAAGATTCAAAAAGTAGAAAGAAAGAATTAAAACTCTGTTGAACCAATTCAAACTTCAAAGATACGTAAACTTGCTATGAGTCAAAGTCTAGATGACTCAGGACTTTAACTTCTCAAAGATCTGTTTCAACAAGGTATTGAAGTATTTTTTTCTATCGTTAAGAGAAATAAGCTAGATTCTCAAAAAGATTGAGAGCAAATCTAAAACATCATCCAACCACAAGATACTAGTGTGGTAACCAACATCAGTGTGTCGACCCACTAAGGTTCTATTGATGAGTTCTTTACTCAAATAATTCTTCACTTGAGACCAAGTTTATGCCTTTATTCAATATTTATGACTCCTTATTGAGAATGCAATTCTTGAACATTGCTTTGAGTCAAAGAATTGAATTTGCCAAGTTACACTTGGAACTTGGTGCTTAACTTAGTCAATCCAATTCTTAGTTGAAAGGATCATTTCAATCTCAATGTCCTACCTTTCAGAAATTTATCGAATATTTTCGAATCATCAACACTTTAGCTTGAAATGTTTCAAGAAGATCTTGGAAGTTACTTACTTCATTTTTTCATACATACTTGATCTTGAAGTATCTTGAGATACTACTTTTATCCTTTTTGAATTTAAACTCCTTCTTTGAAGTTTTAATTCCATTGAGGATCAAACCTAACTTCAAGATCCAATCTAGGACTAAAAGATAATCATCGTCTCATGCTCTCCTGTCCCATACCATCTTTCCTACATCAATTCGAGTATAAAATCTGGTGTCCCATACCACCCTATTTTTTACTCACATTGACGTGTGAGTGAATTTTATCCTAAAGTCTAAACATCTCTTGATATAGTACCTTTTTACTTCAACTCTGAAGTTTTGGGCATTAACTCTAACTTGATTTTCTAGGTTTTGATCAAAATTCCAAGTACTTGAATTTTTCACAAATTCAAGTTTAATTGGTTTATCCTTGACCAATTTATAGTGACAAGAGCTTTTGACTTCTTGTCTTTAGATTCCTTTCTTTACGAATGCTTTAGGTACCTACCTTGGGGACTTTATATAGGGATCTCTCTAGGTCTAAGCATCCACTCATGCTCTTTGGATTTGTACCAAAATCCCTTTAAGGATAGGTAAACATTTATGTTTTACCTTCCACAAACTTAAGTACCATCTTCATAGTTGCAGACTACATTCTTGGAATTTCTTCACTCTATTCAGACTTGGAATAGCTTACTATTTTCACAATTTTCCATTGGATAAATGGAGCTTGAGTGAATAATTCCCAAAAGGAATTTTATTGCCAATACTTGGGGAATCTACAGAGTAGTTCCAATCGCACATTCTTGGACAATCATGGCCAAGCTTGATCAAGTCTGGTTGACATTGTGACTAGAATAAAGACTTACTCTTTACCTTTAAGATCACCTAAACTATCATAAGCTTCTTTGCTTACCTGCCGGATTTTTTGATATCTTTCCCTCAATCTTAAGTCAAGGCATATTGATGTCTCTCATATTCAAAGCTAAGAATCTTTGATATGCCTTTAGGTTATATCAATATTTGGACTTAATTACCAATACCGGTGGTTTGGGAATTATTGGGAACTACTTGCTATTAAACGTTTCTTGAAAGATTCTAGTCTCACATCTAGGGAGAGTTCCTTTCAAGAACTTTTTGATTCCTGCCAAAGAATCAAGTAACCCTAAGCCAATGATTCATCTTGGAATCTTTTTCTTTACTGGAATGATCTTTTAAAAAGAAATCTTGGCTAAAAGATATTTCTTTTTAACCAATGAAATAGTTCACTAGACTATTTCACTTTATTGGTTTATCTTTAGGAAATAGCTTAATTCCCACAGATTACTGTAGCTCAAGCATAAGCACCACCTCCTTTACTTGTCAATCCGCGGAGACGTGAGGACCGGTATGAAGACCACGAGCAAGTGAAGGCACAAGTGTGTGAGTGAAAGCACACAAGCATGCACACACATACACACACACGCACACAAGGCAAGATCAAAGAGAGGAACAATGGAAAGCTTCGATTGCAAAAGAGTTCCCTTACAAAAGCTCTATTCTCTAACAAGCTAACCTCAAAAATGAGCTCTCTAGCTCGTTTTATAGTTTTTTGGCTAGTTTTGGCCCTGTCCAGACCTAGTGTCCGGCCTAGTTAAAAATTAGGTTCCAAGGCTTATTTGAGGGCTCAAACGAAGTCTAAAAATTATGAAAAATGGTACGATGGTACTTCTAATACTCCTCAAGCTCGAGGACTCCTCGGCTTGAATAAAATGGAGTTATAAAAATAGAAAATGGTATCTACAATGGTTTTTAGTGATGAAAATCACTATTTTTGTAGGGATTCTTCTAAAAATTTGACATGTACTCCTTGGAGATCCCTACTTGCTCCTTCTTCTTGTGTGTGTCCATCTTTCTGATGTGCTTCCATGCTTGTGCTTGACCTTGAGTTCCAACACTCCCCCCCCTCTCGAGTCTATCGTCCCTGACAGACCCTTGTTGTAGTGGTTGTTCCAAGTAGTGCTTTGAGAGGGAGTGTTCCTTCACAAAAGTTGTCTGGCTTCCAGATGTGGCAGGCTTGGTTGTCCGGTTCTTCATTTGTCACTACGAGCCTTTGCAAGTTGTAGTGCCTTGGTATGTAATTTATCATTGGATTCCAACATGACTGTGTCGTTGTGAGTCTCCGTTGATGTCCTCTAGATCTTCCAAAGTTGATGTTCATAGTAGTCATGCTAAGTACTCATAACCCATAGTGGATGATGGGTAAGTGTGTTCGTGCATGCGTTGAGGAAAATATGTGCCTTGTGCATGGCCTTGTAATGTAGCCCTATGCATGCTTACTTGGAAAATGCATCGAAAGAAGTATGGTGCAAAAATTGGGGTTCTTGAGCTAAGTGCTCAAGGGTATGTCGACAAAGAGGTTTCCTAAGCTATCATGGTTATGATGTTTCCAAAGTAAAGATACGTACCATGGAGAAGGGCAATTGATGTTCATCTCTTCGTGTTGTACACTCGTCCTTTGGGATGGAACATTGTTGATGAATGTCCATGTTGATGGTCCACTTATGAGATCTTTTGAGTGGTTGATCCTGTCTCCTCTTTTCAAAGCATCATTTGTCAAATACAGAGAATTGAATTTCTTTATATTCCTTGACAAATAACATTCGAGAACTACACCAAGCTTAGTTTCACATATTCTCTTTAGTTCACCATAAGCAGGAGTCTTCTCATCCAATATACATACATACAAAGATTTGCAGGGTACCAGAACTACCCCTTGCAGATATCTCCCTGGATGCTCTCGTACATGCAGTAGTTAAGCATCACTCAAGTTGCGGACCTTCAAGCTCTTCACTCCTACCATAGTAAGAGGAAACCAGAGTTGTGGATGCCATGCTTATGCCAAGTTCTTGACACCTGCCAGATAAGGCAGCAACTATATCATCTGCTAGCCGAGACCCAATTCTATCCAAACTGATAAATGCTCAGTAATCAACAGTTCCACCTTCAACTAAGCATGACTCATTCATGTTTCATGAGCCAAACCTGGGAACAAGTGCTTCCTCTATCTATTCTCCTTTTTTTTTTTTGGAAAAAATATCACAAAACAAGAACACAAAAGTTAGTATCAATAGAAATATTTGACATATGTCAATGTGCTCTTGTGCTTGGGATTCTCAAGTGTGTCTATGCACGGCCGTGTAATGTGGCCCTATATTAATGCATACTTTGGAAATGCATGACCTGAATGGTGCAAAAGACAGGGTTGTGCAAGGAGCACATGGTTGTCGCTCGTCGAGTCTTTCGATGTTATTTGCGGAGGTTGATGCCGACCTTGGTGGAGGTATCCATTGAGTCTCGAACTGATGTAATCCTCCTTATTGGAGTCCATTTTAGAACAGCATTTGGCACTGTAGAGGTCACTTCAGGCGTCTTCCTCTTTGGATGCTTTCTGAACTGAGGTATCTAGTGTGGTTGGCGCTTTGGTTCGGTGGAGGCTACTTGTACTTTTGGCTTCCAAACCCATATCCTTTTTGCTTGCATGTCTTCCTACTAATGTTGAAGAGCTGATTTGATCTTCCTTTGGTCTCTGTACATGGTTCTTACCCTTTTCTCTTTTTGGCTTCTTTGTTGAGACCTTTCGCATGTGGGAGAACATAAGTTGTTGTGGATGTAAGAGCTTCTTAGGTACCCACATCTGTAATCGCCCTTGTTGAGCTGCAGCTAATTTCGTAGGCACCCAAACTTGTTGGATACCTTGTGATTGAGCTTGTCCAAGCTGCTTCCTTCGTCTTCTGGCTTGGTTGGCTTGCCTGGATGGGATTTGTGGGGCAAGGCTGGTGGTTGCTCTCCTTTGCGTACCCAAATCTGCTTCATGCTCAGAACTGCTTTCTTATCGAATGGTGTCTTTCTATTTGATGTAGCAGTTGTCGTGAACGGTTGTGTTTGCTTGTGTGGTGGACTCACTACTATGACTACTTGATTCTTTGGGGAAGAAGAAAGATCCACCCACCTTCGAACCTGGTCTTCCACGATTGACTTCTTCTGCATCATAGAGCTTTTGACACATACAACATCTTCTTCCATATGATTAGTCTTGGAAGAACTAAGAGAGTGTGTGGTGCCATGATCTAGGAGCATGCAGTTCTCTAATTCTAATGTAATGCATTGTTCATGTACCCAAACTTGAAGAACTTGACTTCTTAGGTTTAAGTTAACTGCATGGTCATAGATCCAATCTTGACCCAAGACAAGTGGTTCTGTAAGGTTCTCATCTTGACACACTAGCGCTTTGACTTTCATTGGAACATCTTGAAGGTAGATGGGAAGTTCCGCCTCGCCCAAACAAGGGGTTTCCACACCTCCCAATCCTATGAGATAAGCTTCTATGGGATTGATGTTCAACTGCAAGTCTTGGCAGTAGGAAAGTCTAACTACACTACCTGTTGCACCTAAGTCAATCAATGCTTTCACATTCCTTATACCCTTCCCTTGTCCTAACTCCATGGTCACAAAGGGTCTTTGGTCAGTGACTTGAGAAGTCGCTATGCCTGATTTTTGGCACATATCCATGTGATATTTTGGGGCTTTTGAGTTGACATCTAGGCCTAGTCGCCTTAAATTATTTTGCCTTATGCGCTCTCTAGCCTCTGCTTGTGCTTCTTCTCTCACCCTTAACTCCTCTTCTATTCGCTTCTTAGCAGTGTTGAGTCTCGTAAGCATATCCTCCATAAGAGGTTCTTGGTATAACTTGAGTCTACATCCACTAATATAGTTTGGCAAGATATCTCCTTCTAGAGTGGCCAACTGAACTGCACCGCTAGTGGAAATTCTATTAATGATCATGGGTCCGTATCCTCTTTTTTCCAACTTACGGGCATGTTGCTTTAGCGTATAAACCAGCACTAGGTGTCCCTCTTTCAATCCTTTATCTTTGATGTGTGCATCAAAGTATGCCTTTTGCCTTTTCTTTGCAGCGTAGATACCCGCTGCCACTCGTAGCCTTGTCTCACCTAAGCGTTCTAAATCAAAGATCCTGGATGACAACTCATGTCCATTCCACTCATGCTCTTGTGATACTTTTAAAGCTGGGATGAGGAAATCTAATGGTAGCACAACATTCTGTCCAAAGACCATCTGAAATGGGGTGGCATTGAGTACCGTTTTGTAGGCAACTCGATAAGCCCAAACAACATGATGAAGTTGTTTGTCCCAATCAGAGTGTTTATTATTTACCAGTTTTGTCAATACGTTACAGAGGATTTTATTGGTGCTCTCGGCTTGTCTGTTAGCTTGTGGGTGATAAGGGGCGGACTTCTTATGTATCACCAAGAATTCTTGGAGAAGATTTTCAATGACCTCATTCAAGAAGTGTGTGCCTCTATCGCTTACTAACTCTATTGGTAGCCCATATCTCGTGAACACATTCTCAAATAAGAACTTAGCCGTAGTCTGAGCATCATTCTTTGTCCTGGCTTTCACTTCGACCCACTTTGTAAGGTAATCTGTGGCTACAATAATATACTATGCATGGGAGTTTCTAGCTGGGGGGTTAATAGGACCTATGAAGTCTATGCCCCACTTCGAAAATGCACGCCCTCCCATCATTGGCCTCAAAGGCATCTCGTCTTTTCGAACTCGATATTGTGCACGTTGGCATGTGTCACATTTCTTCACATAGGTATGAGCATCCATATGAAGAGTGGGCCACCAAAGTCCTGAGAATAGAATGGTCTTGATTACTCGATCAAGATCGAAGTGTCCACCTGCGACACCGTTGTGTGCAGTTTCTAGGACTTTCAAATAGTCCGATTCATGAACGCACAGTCTTAAGTAACCATCTTTGCCTCTTCGGTATAAGTTGTCTCCTACTAAGGCATAGCCTTGAGCCTCTTGCTCCATAGTTCGTCTTCTTGCTAGACTAGCCTCTTTGGATAATCTTCCCGATCTCATAAACTCTACCTATGGAGCACTCCAATCAGGAATTAATGACACTTGATAAAGGGTTGCATGCTCCACTGGGGTTTTTTCCTGGCACACAGGACAATTCTTAATCCACTCATGAATTTCTTTGTCCATGCTAGGCCAATACACTCCTAAACGTTTTAGATTCTGCAATGTTCGTTGTTTAGAATAGTGATTTCCTAGAAATCCTTCATGGACTTGTTGCAACCAGCTAGTATGTTCGTCATCCTCGACACAACAAGCGAGTACACCCTCCGTATCTTGTTTGTACATGCTTCCTGCCAATATGTGATATTTTTGTGATTTTACAATTTCTTCTTGTGATGTTTTCACATTCTTATTTGCAGGTCCGAAGGTTAGGACCGGTACCAACTTATTTGCCCATTTAGGAACAACTTCTAAATTGAACAGATAAGCATCGGGCAGGTCATCAGACACTCCTTGAGGTGACTCTCCTGAAGTAATGCGAGAAAGGTGATCTGCCCGGAGGTGGGTTCTACCTTTCCTGACAACAACTTCAAAGTCATATTCCATTAGCAAGAGGAACCATCTTACTAAGCGTCCAGTATTGCAAGGTTTATTGACCAAATATAACAAAGCTTGATGATCAGTAAAAAAAACTTGAACTTGTTGGCCAATAAATAGTGTCTAAACTTCTTCACAGCATATACCATGCCTAAGCCCTCTCCCTCAGTGGTGGTATAGTTTCGTTCAGCTGCGGTGAGCTGTCTACTAGCATATGGTATGGGCAAATCTAAGTTTCCTTCACCTGTGGGTTGTGCTAGCACACATCCTATGGCATGATTGGATGCATCCACATGGACATGGAATGACTTATTCCAATCAGGAGTGGTCAGTATTGGTGTTGTGCACAAACGTTTCTTCAGTTCATTGAAAGAATTCTCGCATTCGTCGTTCCACTCAAAATTACACAATAAGGCATAAAGGGGTCTAGCTATGATCGCATACATGTGGATAAACCTACGGTAATATCCACAATGGCCCATAAAGGCTTGTACCTCTTTAACATTCCTTGGTCTTGGCAGCTCCGCTATGGCTCGTACCTTATCTTCATCTGTTGAGATTCCATTCTTAGAGACAATATGACCTAAGATTTTACCTTGACACACCATGAACACACACTTTTCTGGGTTCAGACACACCCGATATTCTCTACACTTGTTGAAGATTTGTCTGAGCTCAGGGATCTTCTTTCTTGGGAATGAGCACATAAATCATCCACATACACTTCTAAGCTCTTCCGCAAGAACTCTTTGAATACATGACACATGAGCCTTTGGAATGTTGCAGGTGCATTGGTGAGCCCAAATGGCATCACACGAAATGCAAATATTCCCCACTCTGTGGCAAAAGCTGTTTTGTGTTGATCTTCTGGGGCAATGGCTACTTGACTGTAACCGGAAAATCCATCAAGGAAGCTTTAAACTTCCTTGCTTGCAACACGCTCCAATAGGTGTTCCGTGATTGGAAGTGGATAACTATCTCTGATCGTAGCAGCATTAACTTTTTTAAGGTTAATACACACTCGCAACTTCCCGTTCTTCTTGGGCACCACTACAATGGGGGACACCCATTCAGTATGCTCAATCCTATAGATGAATCCAGCTTCAATCAGCCTATCAATTTCTTCTTTTATTTTGGCTGCATATGTATCATAATATGTGTAGGGCTTCTGTTTGGTGGGTTTTGCATCAGCAGTCATGGGGATAGTATGAGACCAAATTATTGGATCTACCCCTTTCAAGTCTTTATAGTGCCAGGCAAACACATCCCTATATTCCCTTAATAGAGCTACGAGCTCCATTTCTTCTCTTGCACTTAGGTCATTTCCTATATATGTGCATCTCTCTTCGTTCTCTTCAATGGTCACTACAATTTTCTTGGTCTTTTCTTTATTATCATATGATTCTCCTATGATGGCCTCTCTCTTAAGCATTCGTACCAAAATTTTGCCGTCGTCAACTTCATATTTCTTGAAGTTTTTTGGTACTTCAAACAATGATTCCTCCTCTTCTTGTTTCACTCCTTTTCTTTTCTTTTTCTTTTGACTGCTCTCACTTCCATCATTTGAATTTACCATTTTAATGCTTGTGAGAGGTTCTTCTTCTTTCTGATTAAACACGCCTACATCTTCTAAATAGTGCTTCTCTCAGTTAAAGCAACTATCCATCACAATGGACTCTAGATCATCGTCATTCTCTTCTTCTTCTATGATATCACTAGGGTCACATTCTTCTAGCAAGGGCTGACACATGAACACTGAAATGTCATAACCCTCCTCATCACAATGAGGTGTCCATTGTTCTTCGTTGACAGCAATGTCCATGGTGGCTAAGATCTCTGGCCAGCCATGAGGCTCAAATTCCTCATCTGGAAAGATCATTGGTGTGTAGGCTGGGTCTTTCACTGGTCTATCTCCTAGAGAAGTTCCTTCTTCTCTTGCCTTTAAACATTTTTCCTCTTCCTCTGCGACCTTGCACATCCACAAATGAGTATCTTCATGCAACCATGATGGATCAGGTGAACTTTCAGAATGCATAGAGATGGAATCTTCTTTCGCTTTGTGGATAGAATTCCACTGTAGGGGTGGTACATCTCTGAAGGATCAATCCTTCAAGTTGACCTTGGTGGTGACCCCTAAGTGCTGTAAGTACAAGGAGTTGGTTCCCCAATCTTGTACTATTTGCAATTGTTGTAGGAAGGGTCTTCCTAGGATCATCTCATAGACATTATTTTTCTCAGTCACATACAGCAAATGTGTGCTCAAACTCTACACCACAAGTGGTTAGAGTTATCCCTTCGAGCAATCCTAGAGGTCTTTCAAAATGGCCATCATCCATTTGAAGCTTCATTCTAGTTGGTCTTAATGTGGGTTGTCCCCATTGCTTCCACAAGGAGGTGGTTGCAATAGCAACACTAGCACCTCAATCTATGATTGCTTTGGTTGTGTAACCTTGGTAGGTGATTGGAAGATAAGTATTACCTTCTTCACCCTCACACATGTCTCCTATTTTATCAAGAGGTATCTCTGGAACTTTTTGTTTAGAGCCTGTTTTTGGCATATTGGAATCAAGTTCTGGGACCTGATCCTTCACATGATTCCATAGCTCGGGTTTTGCTTTGAGCAGCTCTTCTACAGTGAGATGACATTGAACCTTAGTGTTCTTCATGACATCAGTGTTCCTTGGGACCACTGAGTCTTCATATCTGACCAGTATTGTGGGAGCTCTGATCTGAAGAGATTCAGATTCCCATGAGTCTGGAAATTGAGGCAGTTCTTCTAAGGTATTAGATTCAAAATCTATCCTTTCGTCTTCTTGTTGCTCGACTTGATCTCTGTAAATGGATGGAATGTCTTGGGGAAATTGATCATGAAGATCATCAATCTCAGGAATAGGAGGGGAATTGCCCTTCTCCTTGGCCCATTTCTCTTCTTGTATTTCCCGCAAGAACTCTTGAGAGTACTGTTGAATTGAAGGAGGTATTCCTGCATCCGTGGAATTAGGAACATAAGCTCCCATTGGTGGTGAGCTTCCTCTTTCAATAACTGGTTGAGCCTGTGGAGGTAAAGAAACTTGTGGTTTGTTTACTAATTGCTCTAATCTTTCTAGTAAGCCCTGGAAATGCAAATCTGATTTGATAGAGTTTGTCTGATTGTGCTTTTGACTAGTCTCAAGTATGGCTTGAGCTTGTTCTACCCTTTTCATGCACATTTTCATCCATTCAATCTCTAAATCCACTCTAGGGTAACTCTTGTCTAGGTTTGCAACTGTAGGCCCTTCTTGAAGTCGATCATGGTAGGCCTTGAACATCATGTCCAAGCCTTCTGGGGTTGGATCTGCAAGAACAGACCCTGGCTGCGGCCTATTTACAATGGGTGGTGGGGTGGGATGAGGTGGAGTGGATGGAGTGTCAACATGCGAGGGGTTTTGAGATGCGATGTCTTCTATTTTTGTTTTTGCGTCTTTCAAGCTTTCTTCTAGTTTCGATAACTTTTTGTTCCACTTGCAATTAGCCTTCTCTCTGGTATCTTTCCATGTTCTTGTTTTCCTCCTACTAGGTTCTCCCGATTCACTCGAATCCGATTGCTCTGCTGATTTATCCTGTTTTAAGGCTTGTGCTCTAGTGATAGCTTGTATAGGAGCCACATTACTGCTACTTGAACTAGAATCCGCCACTAAGCCTACCACATTAATGGGTGTAATCTTGGGTGCACTGGAGGGATTTCTTGGACAATCTCTGGGAAGATGGTCTTTGCCACATTCAGGACAAAAAGCTTGTATTGTGATAGCCCGACCTTGACTCGGAGATGGTGGGTGGGGACAATCACGAAGGAAATGGTCACCCTGACATCTGAAACAAGGTCCTCTAGGGGCTTGTGGTCTCCCTTGTCTCAATTGGTGCCTAGGGTTAGCATTGGTGTACATGATATTGGAGTATTCAGGCTCCCAATTTTGTTCCATAGGTGGTGCCTCATATTGATATGGGTAAATCTCACTATGTTCAGGTGACTCTGTGTAATAAGCATGTGGACTACCTTCATGGGAGTAGTCAGAGCTATGAGCATGAGAATCATTATCTGGTATCAATGGGGTTAGTGGCACCAATGCTCTATTTGGATTTTCCTCTTCCACAGCATACTTGACTGGAATCACATTAGCAGGACCTGGTGGTTGGTTTCCCAAGACTGGTCGTGGTCTATATTGTGCCTGATATTGCTGTTATGGTCAATAATATGGCTGTTGGTATTGGTTCTGATACCTACCTTGTTGATAAGGTTGCTGATAAGTTTGTCTAACAGCCTGCCTATTGTAGGGAAAATTTTGAGCCGTGTGGTTTGTGTATTTTCTCTCAATAGTGCAATACGGAGCATTCCTTTCTCTAATGTTTTGGTTTTGCATTGGGCATACGTTAGCCATGTGGTCGCCTCCGCAAGTATAACACCAATTTTGGACTCTCTGTGACTCTATTTTTCTGTGTTTTTCTATTTTGGACTCCCAGCTTCATGGCAACTTGCTCAGCTATCTCCTCTATTTTCATGGAGATTTTTGAAGTATGACTAGTAGAACTATCCGAATCCTTATAGAATTTGGACAATCCTAACTCCTCACCCAAGTTATCTTCTATGTCAATGCACGTCCGCACACACTCTTCTATGGATCTAGGCTCCTTCAAGTACACATATGATCTTAACTTTGTGCTCAATAAGCCATCTAAGAACAAAGCCACTTGTTTGGCTGGTGTGGGTAAATCTGGAGCAGGGCACCTTTCTAGGTACTGTCTGAACCTTCTACCTTCTAGTCACACTGTTTCTTGGGGTGTCTGCTTGAAACTGTGGATCAAAGATGATGTGTTATGTCTGATACCACTCTTGGAAAATTCTACAATGAATTTGTCTAGCAGCTGACCTATATCGCGATAGTTGCGACTACTCAATGGTTGAAACCAAGCCAAGGCAGTGCCCTTAAGAGTCAAACCAAATGCCTCGTACTGGGTGAATAAATCCTCAACCTGTTCAGCTCTTAACACTTGTTTGAACTCAGCCACATGATCATGAGGATCTCCTGATCCGTCAAAATAATTCTTCATTGCCTTGATCACTTGAGTGGGTCTAAGGGTTCTTGTGTGCTCTCAGGATCTAGTCAATGGAAAATCATGTTCATCTCTTTGTTGCCTATGTGCTTGATGTCTCTCTCTTTCAGGTCTTTCATTTTCAAATCCTCTATTTCTGCCCACCGTGTGTGCAAAACTTACCTCAGGTCTCTCTCTAGTTCTTTCTCTCTGGGCTTCATGAGCTTGGGATGATCCTACTCCTTGGAGTTCATGGGAAACATTGGATCTTGGTGGAGGGAAAATCAATTCACTCTTCCAATTATATGCATGTCTATCATGTTCAGTTACCAAGAAAATCTTCTCTGACGTGTTATCCAGGTAGACAACTTTGCCTGGTATCTCTGGGTCCTTGAACTCGTAGATGATGACTATGCCCAATTGGCTGGGTTGATCTGGCTTGAATCTCCAAAAGGCTTCCTCTATTTCTCTATTCAAGAATAGTTCTATGCTTTTGTTATCTTGAGGAATCCAATCTGGAGTGATCACTCTAGTCAAAACTGACTTGCCCCTAGGAGTGTGGGGTCCTTGTCCTACATTTCCTTGTTCTAGGTCTTCTATCTCATTCTAAAGAATGATATTTCCAAACTCATCAGTCCTATCTGGTAGGTTGGTGACCACATACATGGTTCCTTCCTTATCAATGTATGAACCCTCTTCGAACTTGACCACCGGGTGTTCACGTCCAAAGGGTTGATCTGGATTTTTGAGTTGGACCACTGATCGCCTCAGGCCATCCTCATAGATGCGAGCACCTAATCGGTTGGTCCGAATATATTCCAATTGTGTCTTATAGGGACCTTCTGGTGTTTGTAGATGGGCACTTCCTGAGCCACCTGCTGGTTTCCCCATGCTAAAAGACATTTCTGAGTCACTTGTGTCAGAGTTTAGTACGTAAGGACAACCACTTAGTTGTTGTGCCCAAGACTTAGCTGTATGGTTGACACTAGACTGAGAAGATCTAATCCTTGCCTAGGTGTCTATCCTTGCCTAGGTGTCTACCAGATCTCAGGTTCATAAGCTTTGGTTAAGAGTCCAAAATTTCCCTTTGGTATGGTTCAAAATCCTTTGGAGTCCCCTTGGTTCCCTAGTCCCACTTGAGCTCAAAAAATGGACTTTGGATGAAAAAGTTATGTCAAATCAGGCTCCTGTGGGTCAAAACAGGCAAACAGGACCTTTTGGAAAAAATCACGATTTTGTGAAACCAAGAGAATCGCGATTGTGTGAAGTCAGAGAATCGCGATTGTGTGAAATCAGAGAATCGCGATCTTGTGAAATCAAGAGAATCGCGATCCTGTGAATCCAAGAGAATCGCGATCCTGTGAAACCAAAAGAATCGCGATCCTGTGAAACCAAGAGAATCGCGATTGTCAACAGAGAATCGTGTTTTCACATAATCGTGGTTCACAGAATCGTGTTTTCACAAAATCGTGTTTTCACAAAATCATGTTTTCACAGAATCGTGTTTTTGGCTGAAAATCGTGATTTTTGAGAAGCGCGATTTTGAGCAGAGAATCGTGTTTTTGAGAATCGTGATTTTGAGCAGAGAATTGTGTTTTCACAAAATCGTGGTTCACAGAATCGTGTTTTCAAAGAATCGTGTTTTAGAGAATCGCGATTTTGTCTCAGAGAATCATGGTTTTCAAAATTTAGAGAATCACGATTTTGAGCACAAGCACAGAATCGTGTTTTCTCAGAATCGTGTTTTTTGGCTGAAAATCGTGATTTGTGAGAATCGCGATTTTGAGCACCACCACAGAATCGCGATTCTGAGAATGACCACAGAATCATGATTCTTTCAGCAAGCTTTTAGGCAGGAAAAAAACAGAAAATCGTGATTTTTCAAAAAAATTGAATTTTCACAGAATCGCGATTTTCATCACAGAATCGTGTTTTTTGGCGGGAACTTCGAATTTTTGAGCGCCGAGCAATGGCGAGCTCCGTATGTGCAGAAAATCATGAAAAAACACAGCGCTTGCACTCTCTTGCACTTCCTAACTACTCCTCGCACAATAATGCATGAAAGATGGTATAAAAATGATGAAAATGCACTAAAAAACAAGAAATTTCTATGAAGAAGAAGATGGAAGAAGATGGAGATGGTGATGATGATGAAGATGAAGAAGAAAAATCAGAAAATGAACAAAAATGACAGTTTTTTTACCTTCCAACGTCGCAAATCTACGATCTTACCATCAGAACGCTCGTCCTCGAAGCTCTCTCCCCGGCAACGGCGCCAAAATTTGGTGTAGCTCAAGCGTAAGCACCACCTCCTTTACTTGTCAATCCGCGGAGACGTGAGGACCGGTATGAAGACCACGAGCAAGTGAAGGCACAAGTGTGTGAGTGAAAGCACACAAGCATGCACACACATACACACACACGCACACAAGGCAAGATCAAAGAGAGGAACAATGGAAAGCTTCGATTGCAAACAAGCTAACCTCAAAAATGAGCTCTCTAGCTCTTTTTATAGTTTTTTGACTAGTTTTGGCCCTGTCCAGACCTAGTGTCCGACCTAGTTAAAAATTAGGTTC
>CM035406.1:124347786-124625286 GCA_020310875.1 Ceratopteris richardii
TATAAAGAACTGTCCAAAACTGGCTGCTAAAGAGGCAAAGAAGAAAGAGGCTGGAATGGTTGTTGCAGAGGCCTCTACACCAAAAACAGAGTCAGCATATCTTGTGCAGGAAGAAGAATGGGCGTTTACTATTGTCTGCAGTTTTGACCCATCTTCTCATGATCAGTGCATGTCTGCAGTAGACTCAGATGTTTGGTACTTTGTCTGTGGGGCAACCAAACATATTACCTCGCAGCGTAGTTTCTTCTCTTCACTCGAGCCTGCCCCTACAGGGAATACTGTCACATGCGCCAATAACTCTTATCCTGTTATGGGAGTTGGTAAGATCATTCTGACTACTGCTGCTGGTAGTTCTTTCACTTTGTCAGATGCTTTATTTGTGCCAGGGATCGAAAAGAACCTGTTATCAGTTTTTGCATTAGCCAAGATTGGCTTGGTTGTGAAATTCGTTGATGACAGGTGTACAGTCCATGATCTCTCAAATGGTGATGTGATTATTGCTTCTGGCATTTTATGTCGTGGGTTGTATAAGCTCATAGACTATGAAAGATCTGTGAATGATTCGGCATGTGCAGTTCATGATTCTCAGGCTATGTCAGATGCAAAGCTTTGGCATGCACGATTTGGTCATCTAAATTTTGCTAGTTTGTTATGCCTGCAGAAATCTGAAATGGTGTCCTCTTTGCCTAAACTTGAGGCACCTGGAAAACATGTTTGTGAAGGCTGTATTTTGGGCAAAATGCAGCGTTCTTCCTTCCCAAAAGATGGTTCAGTTCGGGCTACGCAGAAATTGCAGCTTGTACATAGTGATGTCTGTGGTCCTATGCAGACACCCTCTTTTGGAAATTACCTTTACTTCGTGACTTTCATTGATGATTTTTCCAGGCATGCATGGGTATATCCACTCAAAGCAAAGTCCGAAGTGTTCATGTGCTTCAAACAGTTTTTGGTTTTGGCTGAAAATCTGTCAGCATGTAAAATGGGCACCCTCCATTCTGATCGAGGGGGGGAATATATGTCTTCAGATTTTAATGCATTTCTAGCTGAACGTGGGATAAAACACCAGTGTACAGTGCCGTATACACCTCAACAGAATGGAGTTGCTGAACGAAAGAACAGGTCACTCATGGAGATGGCGAGGTGCATGGTCAAAAGTCAGGCTTTACCACATAGTTTCTGGCTTGAGGCTGTCATGTGTGCAGCATATGTACTGAACAGGTGTCCCACTAAAGCGTTGCAGTCTATCACTCCATATGAGGCTTGGCATGACCGTAAGCCATCTGTTGCTCATCTGCGTGTTTTTGGTTGTTTGGCATATGCATTAGTGCCTGAACAACATCGCAGAAAATTGGATGATAAGGCAGTAAAATGTATTTTTGTTGGGTACAGTTCTGAAAGTAAAGGCTATCGTTTGTATCATCCACAGACTAAACGCATTCTGGTTAGCCATGATGTTGTCTTTGTGGAAGATGCTATTCAACCATTACTTTCATGTACTAAGGAGACATCTGTTAGCTCCAAAGACATGTATGATACTTTGATGCCTCTTTTTACAGGTGGACAGGCTAGTGCTGGTCCTAATGAGGAAACTTCTCAACCTTTGCAGGTTTCATATGATGATGTAGATCATTCCATTTCTGATGCAGATTTACATGATGCACTTGTTGATGAAAGAGCTGATATTGAGCAGGCAAAAACTATGCCAAAATGGCTGGTGCAGACTTTGCGTGACAGCAAATTAGATGCACCTTTGTCATATCGTAC
Organism: Ceratopteris richardii; assembly: GCA_020310875.1. NCBI lineage: Eukaryota > Viridiplantae > Streptophyta > Polypodiopsida > Polypodiales > Pteridaceae > Ceratopteris > Ceratopteris richardii. The sequence continues at coordinate 124,349,551 of CM035406.1, forward strand.
TCGTTCAAGCTCTCATAGTGCCTCCTTTGCATCAGATTGCTATGCTATGGCTGCATCTAGTCTCTTTGATGAGAATGAGCCTGTTTTTTTTGATGAAGCACAAAATTCAGAAAATTGGATGGCTGCTATGCAATCTGAATATGATGCTATAATGAAGAATGGTACATGGTCTTTATGTGACTTGCCTCCTGGCAAGAAGGCCATTGGCACTTGGGTATACAAGCTGAAGCGTAAACCTGATGGTACTGTTGACAGGTATAAGGCTAGGCTTGTTGCAAAGGGTTATGCACAGGAAAGAGGCATTGATTTTGATGAGACCTTTGCACCTACATGCAGTATGACTACTGTTCGTAGCATTTGTGCACTTGCAGCCCATCATGGTTGGAATGTACATCAGTTGGACATTAAAACAACATTTCTAAATGGTGACTTGCATGAAGAAGTGTATGTTTTTCAGCCCCGTGGCTTTGTGCAGAAAGGGCATGAAAACCAGGTTTGCAGGTTAAAGAAGGCATCATATGGTTTAAAGCAAGGACCACATGCTTGGTATGAGAAGATACATGCCTATCTGATTGCACATGGTTTTGAGAATAGTCCAACTGAAAGCACCTTATATGTTAAGCGTGCTAATGATGTGCTTCTGATCATTGTTGTCTACGTTGATGACATGCTGCTCACTGGTCCTATTGAGACACATATTGCTGATTTTAAGGCTGATTTGCATGCCTCATTTGAGATGTCTGATTTGGGGCATTTACATCACTATTTGGGCATTCAGTTTATGCATGTTGATGGTGGAATGGCTTTGTGTCAAACGAAATATATTGACACATTATCGCAGCGTTTTGGCCTTGAAGACTGTAAGCCTATTGCCACTCCTATGGAGACAGGTTTACGATTGAGTCTTCATGATGCTGGAGATGCATTTGATGCTGTTCTCTATCAGCAGGCTGTTGGATGCTTGATTTACTTATGCATTACTCGGCCAGATATTCAGTTTGCTGTCTCACAGATGAGCAGGTTTATGCATTGCCCAGGAGTCACGCATTGGAAAGCGGTTAAGCGCATCTTTCGCTACTTGAGTGGTACTCGGCTACTTGGGTTGTTTTATCCCAAGGGGGGATCACTACCGCCAGATTTGCATGCTTTTTCTGACTCAGATTGGGCTGGTTGCTATGACACTCGTGTGTCCACCAGTGGTTTTTGCTTCATGCTTGGTAGCTCATGTATATCTTGGTTGAGCAAGAAGCAACCTACTGTGGCCACTTCCAGCTGTGAGGCTGAGTATAGGGCAGCTTTCATAGCGACTGTTGAGTGTGTGTGGCTCAGACGCCTTATGGCTGATTTGGGTGTTGGCCAGTCTTCTGCCACCACCATCTTCACTGACAGTCAGAGCGCATTGGCAGTTGCGAGGAACCCTGTGTTCCATGCTCGCACTAAGCACATTGAGGTGCATTATCACTATGTCAGGGAGAGGTTCTCTGCTGGGGAGATCAGCTTGGCATATGTGCCCACGCAGGAGAACATTGCAGACCTTTTCACGAAGGCTCTGCCTAGGGAGAAGTTTGAAGCTTTCCGCAAAGCTTTGGGCTTACTTCCTTTTGTGGAGTGATTTCCACATAGCTTGGCACTTCCTTATACATGAATGCCAGCTCCTTGTTCACCGCATCACTCCCAGGGGGGATTTGTTGATATATTTAGGTAGTGATGTGTGTGAACACTCTAGGACCGCCGGGGCACTTTTTTCCCTCTTTAGGAGGTTTTTTTCCCCCGGCTTGTATATACGCCTATTGCCCTAATGGGCTAATTATCTTTGTACATTCTCTAGTAATACATTCAGTCTTGTGTGTTGTGCTCCAAGCTTCTTCTTCTTCCTTGTGCTGTTCGCGTGCTTCCGCAGACGTCTATCTCCAACAATAATTACATAAATACATTAAAAATAGTGTTTTAAGTCTCTATGTTTCCACATATATAGATAAATATAGGGTTTTATGGTTTGGATTATTATAAATTTACATAAATACATGTAAAATTGTTTTTTTGGTCACATACACACACACAGATATATATATATATATATATATATATATATATATATATATATATATATATATATATATATATATATATATATATATATATATATATATATATATATATATATATATATATATATATATATATATATATAATGGTTTGGGATCTTTACATGCCTTTAATACATAGATAGAGAAAGATTTACGATTAAAAAAAATTTAGATTGGTATAAATTAATTAATGCATAGAACATTAGGATTTTATGGTCTAGATCAGTGTAGGTTTTTGTGTGCATGTATGTTAAAGGAGCATGAGGCATTGCTTAGTATTATTAATTTTATGCATGTCTTAGTGTGCTTGAATGTGTGACAATTCGGATGCATGCATGTGTATGTGGAATAACCATGATAGTGGGTGTTAATGTGTTCGAATGTGTTTGTGGATGTGTGCATGTGTTTGTGGATGTGTGCATGTGTATGTGCATGTATGTGTGTGCATTGTGCATGTGTGTGTATAGATATACATGTTCAAGTGTATGTATGTGTACATGTGTGCAAGTGTGCATGTGTATGCATTATGTGTGAATCTATGATTTGTGTGCATTGTGCATGTGTTTTTATCCCTTTGGTTAGTGAAGGTGAAGAACTGTTTGACCAAGTAATGAAAGAAGAGGTAGCAATACTGAAGAGGAATTCAACGGAAAGATAATAGAAGAGGCGATTTATGTAAACATTTCTATAGTTTTAAGGGATGTTATTACAAGAATTCACCTAAATATTTATAGTTCAAATGGAAATTATGGTTCAAAGTTGTCAATTTTTTTAATGTTATAAAAGGAAGATTTCATCAATATTGACCAAAATAGTTATAATTGTAATATGATATACTTTAAAAAATCTACCCATATTTATATGCTTTTGAGTGAGGGAGGTGGTCTTAGTTTTTACTTTGGACTGGGCTGGTTGCTATGATACTCATGTGTCCACTAGTGGTTTTTGCATTATGATTGGTGGCTCATGCATACCTTGGTTGATCAATAAGCAACCTACTATGGCTACTTATAGTTGTGATGCTGAGTATAGGGAAGCTTTTATGGCTATTGTTGAGTGTGTGTGTGGCTCATATGTTTTTTGGCTGATTTGATTATTGATCAATCTTCTCCTAGCACCATCTTTATTGACAATCAAAGCGCATTGGTAGTTGTGAAGAGAAGCTCATTGGCATCTACATTGGGTTTGTAGGAAGATAAAAAGTCAACATGAAGATTGCAATGCTATTGCAACAATTGAAAATGTATTATCAAGCAAGCAACTACATGGAGGACATGTTCAAATTGAGAAAGATCGGAATCTGTCAAGAAATGAACAAGATCTTTCTAGGAAAGATTTTATAAGTGGTGTGAAGGTAGGGAAATCAACAATGCAACTAAGAAGCGTGCAACAATGCACATAGGCCAAATAGTATAAGCAGTGGGGCAAGCTACATAATGCATTTAAAGGCCATGAGGCTTCATCGAGAAATGCAAAGGAAAAGGTTTGACATTTAGTAGATAGCATTTTTGGGATGTTTGACAAGGGATCATGGTCAATTAAGGACATCAAAGTCTTTCAAGCCCACCTTCATCAATTTTATAAACACTTCAACATAGCTTGGACAGAGAACAACATAACACATTACATGGTATAATTTTATAACATCATTTTTAAAAGGATCGTCATTTGCAACAAAATATGGCCTGCATGTTTTTGTGTTTATAGAATTTTGTTACATGTTTATGACACCACATCATTGACAACCACCTACCTTTCTTCATACAAAAATATGATGATCCAAGTGTTGGAGTTAGACGTCTGCAGAAGCACGTGAACAACACAAGGAGGAAGAAGAATATTGGAGCACAACACACAATACTGAATGTATTACTAGAGAATGTACAGAGATAAGTAGCCCATTAGGGCAATAGGCATATATACAAGCCGGGGGAAAAAAAACCTCCTAAAGAGGAAAAAAGTGCCCCGGCGATCCTAGTGTGTTCACACACATCGCTACCTAAATACATCAACAAATCCCCCTGGGAGTGATGCGGTGAACAAGGAGCTGGCACTCATGTATAAGGAATGGCAAGCTATGTGGAAATCACTCCACAAAAGGAAGTAAGCCCAAAGCTTTGCGAAAAGCTTCAAACTTCTCCCTAGGCAGAGCCTTCATGAAAAGGTTTGCAATGTTCTCCTGCGTGGGCACATATGCCAAGCTGATCTCCCCAGCAGAGAACCTCTCCCTGACATAGTGATAATGCAACTCAATGTGCTTAGTGCGATCATGGAACACAGGGTTCCTCGCAACTGCCAATGCGCTCTGACTGTCAGTGAAGATGGTGGTGGCAGAAGTCTGACCAACACCCAAATCAGCCATAAGGCGTCTGAGCCACACACACTCAACAGTAGCTGTGAAAGCTGCCCTATACTCAGCCTCACAACTGGAAGTGGCCACAGTAGGCTGCTTCTTGCTCAAGCAAGATATACATGAGCTACCAAGCATGAAGCAAAAGCCACTAGTGGACACACGAGTGTCATAGCAACCAACCCAATCAGAGTCAGAAAAGCATGCAAATCTGGGAGTAGTGATCCCCCCTTGGGATAAAACAACCCAAGTAGCCGAGTACCACTCTAGTAGCAAAAGATGCGCTTAACCGTCTGCCAATGCTTGACTCCTGGGCAATGCATAAACCTGCTCATCTGTGAGACAACAAACTGAATATCTAGCCGAGTAATGCATAAGTAAATCAAGCATCCAACAACCTGCTGATAGAGAACAACATCAAATGCATCTCCAGCAGCATGAAGACTCAATCATAAACCTGTCTCCATAGGAGTGGCAATAGGCTTACAGTCTTCAAGGCCAAAACGCTGCAATAATGTGTCAATATATTTCGTTTGACACAAAGCCATTCGACCATTAACTTGCATAAACTGAATGCCCAACTAGTCATGCAAATGCCCCAAATCAGACATCTCAAATGAGGCATGCAAATCAGCCTTAAAATTAGCAATATGCTTCTCAATAGGACCAGTAAGCAGCATGTCATCAACATAGACAACAATGATCAGAAGCACATCATTAGCACGCTTAACATATAAGGTGCTTTCAGTTGGAGTGTTCTCAAAACCATGTGCAATAAGATAGGCATGTATCTTCTCATACCAAGCACGTGGTGCTTGCTTTAAACCATTGTGTACCTGAGTCAAGAAGACTCAAGGACTTGTGTCAATGAGACTAAACCCCAATTGCCATGCATGTGCATATAGTGGGAAATTGACACATGCTTATTTGTCAATCCGATCAAACGACCTAACCAAGCGTATGAGGACATGTGCACACATGATAAAGAATGCAGTGGTTCAGCTGATATGTATGAAAAAAGACTAATCCACCTCTCTAACTCACTGAAATACTGGAAGTGTCTGCCGCAATACCACTTACAATAGTTTTCAGTAAATCGAAGATTTCTCCCAGCTCCGAACTCCGAATATAGTCAATAGCATATTCCTTTCGAAGCTCTTTATGAGACGCATCTATTGGAAGTCGTTTCACTCAATTTTGACAATTGTGCTTTTAGTTATGACCAAAATAGTGAATGGTAGGAAGCACCCACACTCACTCTACAACCTCTACAAGCTCACACACACACTACAGTAGTTCAAAAATAGTGAGGAGGAGTATACAACAGTCCTACACACACATTCCAAGCATTACACACACATAGAAGATCAAAGAGAAGATGGAAATCTGCAGGAAAGAGGAAAATTCGAAATTCAGGAGCTCTCCTTCTTCACAATGGCTAAAAAGTCTCTACAAAGAGTCACAAAGTGACTTATATACATGTGCACTAAGTTTGGTCCTTTCACACAAGAGACCGGCACTTTATTCCTAAAAAGTGAATTTCCTACTAATTTACAAGGGATATTTTACAATAAGTTGGGATTATGCAACTAGAGGACTCCTCTAGTGCATTTACATGGCTTGAGGGAATTTCCTAAGACTTTGAAGAAGAAAAATTATGCCCATTAATTTGAAAATTTTGGGGCTCTTCTTTTGTGCTTCTCTGCTATGCAACAATCTCCCCCTCTTTGTCTCTGTCGTCCCTTGACATGCTTTACTTCTTGTCCTCAGCTTGTTTAAGAGTTCTGAATACACGCACCCAGCGGTCGAAGCGGCAACAAGGACTGTCAGACAATCAGTTATCTTATTCGAGGTATGTCCTTTGCTTCTATTTGCCCCTTGGTATTCCTTATAGCACAAATCTGGGTTGCTGTATTCAGTTGGGCTGCCACGCACGCCACTAGTGACTAGGAATGCGCTGTTCTTAGTCACTCTCTTCAACTTTTCAGCCTCTACCCCTTTCTAACTTTTGGTCTTCTGATTTGTCTTTGTCTTCACACATCTGACCTGTTGTATTGCTTTGAGCCTATTTACTTTGTTGACAACGCACGCTATCAGCGGGAGGATTATTACCTTCCAAGTATTGTCTTGCACTTCTTCATGGATAGTTCCTGGCCCTGGTCCGTCCTTCCCATGAAATGTCATGGTTGTGATTGTTCTTTAATTCCATTCCTCAGGACCTGGATGTTTCGCGTTGTTCTTTGATGCGTGCCCCTGCGGGGTTTTGGGCAGAGGGTAGTTCTTTGCTTTATGATCTTTATTCTTTATTGAGCAGTTTTTGACTTTGATCTTGTTCTTCTTTTCTTCTTGCTTGATTCCCCTTCCACACGTCCCTCCTCCTGAACTCTGTCATCCCCGACAGGCTTTTTGTGGCGACGTGAATAAGTTTGTATGACTGCTGCTCTCTTTGATTCAGCAAATCAGCGTGACATAGCATAAATTCTTTCCACTGGCTTGACTTCACTCCATCCTCTGGTGCTTGTCGGTGATCTGCAAAAAAGCTGGTTTCATGAGCTACCAGACGTGCATTCAGGTTCGAAGTCATTTTGACAAAAATTTCCGAATCTATTTTGAAGAAGCCAGTGAAAAATGCTTCTTCAAAAGTCTGCATGTATGTTGACGGCAAAAACATAAGTCTTGAATAATACGCCATCAAAATTAAGCGGCTCGGAATAGTAGAGAGATAAAAAACGAGCACTTCAGATCCTTGTGTAATGCCGATGAAATTCAAAAAGGTGTATTTTGCATGCTGGAAGACTTTAATTACAGTTAATAACATGCTGAAAATCTTATTTGTCATTTTAACTGCTAAGTCCGGGACAGTCGCATATCGTGCAATCCAAAATTCCATTGTTTTTACCAAATATTCTTCTGTTGGTAGGTAATTATGTGGCGGACTAGGTAACAATGGGTAATTCAGCCATTGATTATTGATGCTTCCCTAGCGCTCTCCTTCCCAAAATTGCATCCAAGAGTGTCTGCGGGGTACTGGACAAAATGCTAGATTTACTTGAAGCACATATGGTGATGCTTCCCACTGTACCCGCAGTGTAGGATTCTTTTCCAAAACTTTGCGCCTCCATATGGGATCAGCTTGTTCGAATTCTTCTTGAGTATACTTGAATGTATCTTGGCTGAACTGGAGGTTGTTGTCCGGATCCTTATTCGTCGTAGTCTTTATATATTTTCGCGTTTGTTCTTTAAGTAGTCCATATGGTACATTGAAAGGCTTCAAAATTTGATCCAAGTTTTTGGTTTTGATTTGGGCCTCCTTCATTACCTGGATTATCTGATCTTTGAATTCAGTAGTAAGCTGGGACATCAATAGTGCCCTTTCCGATCGGCTCAGTTTTGCAATGTCCCAAATATTATGTTCAATTTGGACCTCCTGTTCCTCCCTTAGGGGCGAATGATATAAGCGGGGAGAGAGAGGAAGTACCTCAGTCTCCTCAGTAGGCTCTGTGGATTTTGGAACTACTGGTGTCCCCTGAATTGTCTTTTGCTCTAACTGCTCTTGTAGTTGCTTAATCATCTCATCGTTTTGCTTGATTTCTTCATTAGCATTAGCAATAGTGTCCTTGTGTTTGAGAAGTTCTTTAGCAACAATATCCAGATGATCTGTGTCTTCCTTACATTGCATGAGATAACAATTTTCTGCCTTTTTCCATTTAGTCCTTAGAGCTGTGGTATCATCCATGTACCTCTTTTCCCATTCGGCAATGGTGGTCTGCTCTTGCTTGAGCTGATCTTCATACTTAGCTATCTTTTCTTCCAATTCTTTGATATCCTTTTCTGGTCTTCCCTGAACTTCTACGGGTTGATCACTTAGAAGAGCTGTCATGAGCTCCTTATTTCGGTTCCTTAGGTTTTCTGCCTCTTCCATATATACCTTTATTTGTGATTCCAGTATTTTACTCCGGGCGTGCATTCGTGCCTTCTCAGCCTCGCTAGCTTCATATTTCTTCGTTAATTCCTGGAGTTGTTCTTTCAATCCTTCATTTTCCGTTTCTAGAGTTTTGTACTGCTTTTTGACCTCTTGGACTTCATTTTCTTTCTATAAGATCTGCTCCTTTGCTATCTTTAACTCAGTAGAAAGATTCTTACCAATTTGTTGAAGTTCCTACTTGTCCTGCATCGCTTGATCGTAGTCTTCATTAGCCTCAAGCATTAATTGTTGTGTATCCATTGAATTTCTAATCATATCTTGCACCACGGGCTTGAGCTGAGCGATGTCTATTTTCAACCATGTCCTCGGTATGCTTGGAGCTTCTCCGGTTTGCACATATTTTCCTTGCTCTACATGGATGGTTTCATTGTGGGGTTGTCTGATTTGTAGTTGTATTTTTGGTTCTTTTATGTTATCCAAATCAATAATTTTTTTGGCACTCCCTTGAAAAGTGACATCCATGGGGGAGGGTTCTGCCACGACCCTTATTGGTGTGAAGGGTTCTGTTTCTTCTACTGTCGCTTCTTGTGGCTCTTTCTTTGGTATCTTGATTGATACCTCCCTTATAGGTTTTGTCTCCTTGATAAGAATTGTGGAAATCTCATTGATTTTTATCACATGCGTCCCTTCTTGGTTTGCTTCCTTGCTTGCGGTGTCCTGATCGGGGTGGGTAGTGTTGTCATCCACTTTTATGCCCTCTTCTTCTTCATTGTAGTTGACTGCATTCAATTCCACCCATTGTCCATTATCCTTGGATTCACTTTGAATATCTACATTCAACAATGAGGTTTCGGGTTCTTCTTGTGCATCTAAAGATGAGCTTGAATTTTACAACCCTAATTCCCTGTAGCGGTGTACTTTTGTTTTTTGGCCTCTATCTCCTGTTGGGCCTGCTGATAATGGTGCCCTTGTACTGGTAAATTAACTTGCCCTCCTATATATTGATGTGTATCCTCCAGGGCTTTAGTTAAATCTTCCTCTGTAATCGGCCTTTGCTCTTCAATCCTTGTTTTTGGAAGTATGTGTGTCCTTTTCGTGGTTGGAACTTCCTCTTCTACTTGCTTTACCTCCCTGAGTCTCTTCGTGCCTCTCATTCTAGGTTGAGAGCTAGTTTCTATCTCTTCGACAATTTTGACTCATCTTTTCTTTTTTGGTACTATCGCGACTTTGACATACTTAGCGATAGCAGTTGAGGATGGCATTTCTTGTAGGTGCTCTCTAATGCCTAAAGCATGGTAGATCAATATTGTCATAGCTACACTGCCATTAAGGAACTTCTTGTTGTTCCAGTGCTTCTTTGCTTCGAATAGCCTTTCCTGTATGTAAGGAGTCAGATTAATTTGATTTCCAATCTGCTTGATTGCATGTGAGAGGAGTTGAACAATGATCTTCTGAGGGGCGGTGTATCGATGCATGTTTGGGAAGCAGAAGTGCTGGTGGATTGGTCTCACTTCTTCTTCTATGTCAATTCTATTGATGTCTATGAATGTTCTTGTCTTTGCTCCGCAACTTTCCTCCTTTAATATCGTGTTGCCATCTTTTTCCCATCCAAAAGCTTCCTTGATCAAGTCATGTGTAAACTGGATGACCACCCATTCACTTACTTTATCCATCACTCTAGCCTGTGGCACCAATGGATTATGCAGTGCTGGCTGTATAGTATTCATTACTTGAGTGCATCTTTCGAAGTCGGGCTTATAGATTGGTAGTTCAAAATATTTATGAATGCCCGCTTTCTTCATGATGGCAATCGTCGATGGGAGTTCATGCACAACTCTGAAGTCTTGGGACATGATCGGAAAATGATGATTTGTATCCATGATTTTTATAATTGCCAGGAAGAGATACTCCCCTGTCGGTTGATCTTCCCTGAACCAATGTCCCTTTGCTTTAGTGATACTCTAGACAGGAAATTCAAATACTTCCTCTTGAACTGTTGCTTCGGAATCTTCAGAAGCCATCTGCACTTGTAAGGAAAAGTGCATTAGCTTTAATAGAAAGCATAGCAACTGTGTAGTGCATTGCAGTGATATGTTGTCGTTCTGTCACCCCGTTTCCCTTGGTTCAATAAGTGAGATCTCTTACCACATCTTCTTATTTCTTTTCCTGAAAGAAAACAAGCATTAGTATAACCGAAGCATTTATTTATGTACATAGTATGTCCATTCCTAAGGGAGTTGAAGCTATGATCTAATCCCCATTGGAGATTGTGCACCACTAACTTGTTCATGCACATTAAGTGCCGAATGCTTGGCCTTGCAATGTGGCCCTACTATGCATACTTTAGGTGCATTTGATATTGCATGAGTGCAATTGGAATCCTTGTTGTTGTGGTGGTCCATTCCTTGTGGTTGCTTTGGCTTCCAAATCCATTTCGCGGTTATGTTGATGGTCCTTATCTTCTCTCTGGACTGTCAAACTTCATGTATTTCTTTTGATGTCCTATTAATTGAGTTTGTTCTCCTCATGTTTTTATGATGAGTCGGTCTTGGCTGCATTGTTTGAATGCCTCGATGTAATGCGTCAGTCTGTTTGTTTATCGCTTGTTTAGCTGCTTGTCTGACCTTTTTGGGAATCCATATCTGTTGTCGTTCCTTCTGAGCTTGAAACAAAGGCTAAAGGATCCATAATTGGAATAGTCGTTTTGTTTCAGATTTCATTGATGCCGACTTCTTGTTCTCCTCTTTCTTCTCATGAGTTGATGTTGGCGTCTTTGATTTTTGCACTTGATCCTTGCGTACCCATTTGAATTTGTTCTTCCCTTGATGCGAGTATCTGAATGTTGTCTTCCACATTGGTGATCCTTCTGTCGTATGAGAGACTCCATGAGAGTTGGTTTCCTTATTGTCTGGCTGTTCACCAACTGAATAGGGTGATTTCACCTCTTCCCTTAACACATTAGGGTTTGAACTTTCTACATCTTCTAGATTAGTTTCTGATGTATTGGGACTGGGATCATGTTCCTTTAGCTTTTCTTTGCATTTTTCTACTCTCAATGGTTTTTGGTTCTAGTAAAGGCTTCTCTCCCAATAGACTAAAAATTTCCTTGTGCCCTATCTTGGTTGAAATATAGCCTTGAGCTAGGTTGATGCTTACTTCATTCTCAATGATCCAATCCTATCCTAGGATCAAACCTTCTATTAAATCTTCATCTCTGCACACTAATACTCGTTGTTCCATGGAAGAATTTCCTAGGTGGAGGGATACGTTAGTTTCTCCCATGCATGCTATGATTTGACCCCCAATTCCTATCATATGATCTTTTGTGGGAGTCATAATTGTTTGAAGATCTTGTATGGCCGTATTACGTATGCAACTAAGTCCTGCTCCTGAGTCTACCAATGCATCTATCAATTTGTACTCTGTCTTGCCAATCCCTAGGTTTAGGTAAGGTCGTGACCTGTAAGCACTAGTCGTGTCAGACGTATGGACTTGATAATTAGCCATAGGGATAGGTTCTTCTCCTTGGAGATATCGTTCGTCTCTTTGCCTAATCCATTCTTTCCTTTTCTTGATGCGTTCTAGGGCTTCTTTTCATGCCTCCTCTCTAATCCGTTCTTCCTCTTTCTTCCTATTTTGAGCACCTACCAAACGTGCTAATAGTTGATCCGTTAATGGCTCCATGAACCATTTCACTCTACATCCACTTATGTAGTTAGGAAGAATGTCTCCATCTAATGTGGCTAGATTAACTGCTCCACTAGTAGAGATCCTATTTATGATCAGAGGTCCATATCCGCGTTTTTTTAACTTCTTGGCATGTTGTTTTAAGGTGTAAACCAGGACTAGGTCTCCTTCTTTAAGTCCTTTGTCTTTGATATGTGCATCATAATATGCCTTTTGTCTTCTCTTGGCTGCATATATTCCTACTACCGCTTGTAACCTAGTTTCATGCAGCTTCTCTATTTGGTCTAGTTGTTGGGATAATTCATGTCCGGTCCATTTATACTGTTGTGTTACTCTCAAAGTGGGGATTAAAAAATCAATTGGCAAAATCGCATTTTGCCTGTACACCAAATTGAAGGGAGTAGTTCCAATGGCAGTCTTGTATGCAACTCAGAAGGCCCAAATTGCATGATGCAATTGCTTGTCCCAGTTAGACCTCCCATTATTGACAATCTTTGTCAATACCATGCATAATACCTTATTGGAACTTTCCGCTTGACCATTGGCTTGTGGATGGTATGGGGCTGATTTTTTATGGATCACTAAAAACTCATTCATTAGAGATTCTATCACTTCATTAATGAAGTGCGTTCCTCGGTCACTCACAATCTCAATTGGTAATCCGAAACGGGTGAATATATGCTCAAAAAGAAACTTAGCCGTGGTTTGCGCATCATTCTTTCTAGTAGCCTTTGCTTCTACCCATTTTGTCAAGTAATATGTGGCTACTATGATATATTCAGCATGTGATCCTCTAGCTGGTGGGTTGATGGGTCTTATGAAGTCAATACCCCATTTAGAGAATGCTCTCGCACAAACCATAGGTCTCAATGGCATGTCATCTCTTCGAATTGGGTATTTAGCCCTTTGGCATGTCTCGCAGCTTCGTACATACGTTTCAGCATCCATATGTAAAGTTGGCCACCACAAGCCCGTGAAGAGGATCATTTTTACGGTTCTCTCAGCCGAAAAGTGACCTCTTGCCACACCTGCGTGTGCCATTCCTAATATGGGCAAATATTCTCCTTCATGCACACAAAGCCGTAATTGATTGTCTTTCCCTGTCCTAAACAATTGTCTTCCCATAAGTACATAATCCTTGCTCATCTCTTCTAGGGATCGTTTCCTTGCCAAGCTAACTCCTTCCTCGAGTTCTCCTGTCTTCAAGAAATTTACTAGGGTTTTGCTCCAATTGGGTGCTATCATTGAGAAAGGTATGGATACATGATCTTCGGGGATTGTCTCTTGGCAATCTGCACAGTTACTTACGTAGTTATGGACATCCTTAGGCATGTCAGGCCAGTATACTCCTAATCACTTTAATTCCCTAATAGTCTCATGGGTTCCCTTATGTGTCCTCCATTTGTTCACATGAGCTTGTTCAATCAGCTTCACTTGTTCATCCTCCTCAACACATCTCAGCAATACACCATTGGGTTCCTTATAGTACACACTTCCAGCAATAATGTGCAAATTTCTTGATTGGAGAATTTCCTTTTTACTATCCTTATTGATTGAGTGTTGTGGGCCATGGGTGAGTATCGGAATTAGTTTCTCTGCCCACTTTGGACAAACTTCCAGATTAAACAAATAAGTGTCTGGCAGATCATCGGGTACTCCATAGGGTGGCTCTCCGTGGGTTAACCTAGAAAGGTGATCTGCTCTTACATGCGTGTTTCCGGTGTTTCCCTTTTTCACTATCACTTCAAAGTCAAACTCCATCAATAGTAGGAACCATCTTACCAATCTTCTCATGTTACAAGGCTTATTGACTAGGTACAATAGAGCCTGATGGTCTTTGAAAAACTTGAATTTGTTGGCTAAGAGATAGTGTCTAAATGTTTTCACTACATAGACCATTCCTAATCCTTTTCGCTTGGTAGTGGTATAATTTCTCTCCACTTGGTTCAGTTGTCTAGTCGCATAGGCAGTTGGATGATCTAACTTCCCTTCATCGGCTGGTTGGGCTAAGATACATCCTATTGCATAATTAGAAGCATCAACATGAATGTGAAAAGGCTTGTTCCAATTCCGTGTTTTCAGAATTGGAGTTGTGCTAAGTCTCTTCTTTAACTCATTGAACGCCTTCTCACATTCCTCTATCCAAGTGAATTGAGTTAAGAGACCATACAGGGGTTTGGTGATTATGGCATACATGTGGATAAATCAGCGGTAGTATCCACAATGTCCCATAAATGCTTGCACCTCCTTCACATTTTTAGGTCTAGGGAGCTCTAAGATGACATTAATCTTGTCCTCATTCGTGGATATTCCATTCCTAGAGACTATGTGTCCTAGGATCTTCCCTTGTCTTACCATGAAGACGCATTTCTCTAGGTTTAGGCAGACTCTATATTGTCGGCATTTATTAAATATCTTTCGCAACTCAGGAATATGATCTTGTCTTTGATTGGAATATGTACATAGGTCATCTACATATACTTCCATGCTCTTTTTAAGGAATTCCTTGAAAACATGACACATCAATTGTTGGAAAGTAGCGGGTGCATTAGTGAGTCCAAAGGGCATCACTCGGAAAGCATAGACTCCCCATTCGGTAGCGAATGCGGTCTTATGTTGATCATCCGTAGCAATAGCTACTTGACTGTATCCGGAGAATCCATCTAAGAAGCTATAGACTTCTTTTCCTACGACTCTTTCCAACAGATGGTCCGTAATGGGCAATGGGTAGCTATCATGTATGGTGGCTGCATTCTGTGACTTTTCTCAAGTTAATGCACACTCTCAGTTTTCCGTTCTTCTTTGGCACAACTACTAGTGGCGACACCCACTCTGTGTGTTCTATTTCATATATGAATCCTGCCGCTAATAGCTTGTCTATTTCTTCCTTAATTTTAGCAGCATAGATTTCATTGTATGTATAAGGGTGTTGTTTCGATGGTTTTGCATCTGTCGTCATTGGTATCCTATGAGAAGAAATCGAGGGTTCCACGCCTTTAAGATCCTTATATGTCCATGCAAATATGTCTCGATATTCTCGGATCAGTTGTATGAGTTCTTCTTCCTCTTCAACTGATACATCTTTGCCTATGTATGTACATCTTTCTTCTCCATCTTCCACTGTTAGTATAATTTTTTTTGTTTGTTCTTTGTTGTCGTATGCTTCTCCTTCACGAGCTTCTCTCTTAGGCATTTGGATGGCTATCTTCCGCTCTTCTACTTCGTATCTTTTAAAATGATCTAGAACCTCAAATAAGTCAGGATTCGTTCAAGTTTTACTCATTCTTCCCTCTTGCTCTTGTTCTAGGGGGACGGCTTCTATTGCCAAGATTTTGGTCGGTTGTGGCTTCTCTTTGGTTCGAATGGTGTCTAGATAGCTTTCTTCTGAATTGAACTCTGGTTCCATTTCTATACTCTCGTATTCCTCTTTCCACTCTTTTTCCCAAAATTTCTCCGGCTTCCACTTCTTGAAGTACAACCATATATAGATTTACATCATAGCCCTCTTCATCTATGCATTCGTTCATGGTTAGTACTTCCTCATTCACACATACATCCAAGGTTGCTAAGATTTCCATCCATCCATGTGGTTCAAAGGTTTCATCTGGAAAGATTTGAGGCATATACCTTGGGTCCTCTACAGGTGTGTAGTTAAGATGTCCTATTGGCCACGTCTGTCTTTTATTATCCTCTCTCTTGGCTTCTTTGCACATCCATAACTGGGCGTCCTCATGCATCCATGATTGATCGCTTGATCCAACACTATGAATGGATAGGTCATCTTCCTCCTTGTGTATGGGATTCCATTATATTGGAGGGACATCTCGATATGCAAATGTATGTAGATTTATGTTGGTAGTGTTTCCTTGGTGTTGTAGGTATAACGAATCTCTTCCCCAATCTTGCACTACCTGCATTTGTCTCATGAAAGGTCGTCCTAATATCATTTCATAGTTGTTAGCCTTTTCAAATTTACAGATGGCTAACGTGTGTTCAAATTCAACTCCACAGGTGGTTAATTTGATTCTTTCCAGTATTCCTAAGGGTTTCTCTACAGAGCTTCATGCGTGTGGGTTGTAAGGCAGGCTTTCCCCATTTCTCCCAAATATCCTAGGTGGCGATTCCTACCCCAGACCCTGTGTCTAGGATTGCCTTGGTCATGTACCCATTGTATGTCACAGGTAGACACGTGTTACCTCTCGTATACTTCCTCCTTATTGGGATTGGGTTGATAAACTTCCACATCTAATTCCTCAAAGGGAGGCTTAATCACTCCATTCTGCTTCCATTGTTCTTCTCGGATTCTATTCCATAACTCTTTTGGCCAATCAGCTTCTAGGTCAGGTATTGTTGACATCGGTTCATCTTGGGTTCTTGTTTGCTCACGCTTTGTCAACCAGCTCTCTACGTTCTTTACCCTTGGCTTTGACATACTCTTTGTATTGATCCTCTGCTATCCTCATTTCTGGAAGGGTTGGGATAGTCTTTTCTAAGGTTGCCTGTGCTACCTCTATAAGTTTTTGACAGATCGCAAGCCTCTCTTTTTCTAGTTCTCCTTGTGGGTAAAGCTTTTCATGCTGCTCTACCTTTGGTCCATCCTTAATCCTAGCTTGGTAAGCTTTTAGCCACATGTCTAGGTCATCAGGTTTTGGGTCAGCTAAAATGGATCCTGGTTTTTAGCTTCTCAGATAAGCAGTGGACTAGGCACTTCCTTCCGAATTTCTTGCTCTTTTTGTTCTTTCTTACTTCTGGTTTGTTTCTTATTGTCTTGAATTTTGTTTTTCGTCCATTTATCTTTGAGATTTTCTCTTCTTTCCTTCCATTTCTGTGCTTTAGTGTTCTGGGTACTCTCACGTGGGTCCTCAAAATCTTTAACTATTTGAATTTTGGGACTTACTGTTCTATTGCCCTCTCGCTCTTGTTCTAGTTGTTTTCCTTTTAGTTCTTTCGTTTGAGCTCTTGTAATGGCCTTCAATGGTACTGTGTATTCTTTATCACTTCTGGTTGCTTGTATCAGCTCAATTACATTAATTGGTGCAGTGTCTTGGACTTTGGTTGGATTCTTAGGGCAATCTCTGAAAAGATGTTCCTTTCCGCAATCGTTGCAATATCCTTCCCAAGTCCTAGAGGGTGGTGGATTATATGCCGAGGACATTCTCTAATAAAATGGTCTCCTCCACATCTATAGCAAGGTCCTCTCGGCATGGGTGGTCTAATGGGGGGTCTCACAGGTGGTTGTGCTTTAGGTGCGGTATACATCAACGTTGCTACCTCTGTTCCAAAAGCCTGATCATAACCTTCATATCCATAGTAAGCCGAATCATAAGCTGATTCATACTCTAACATGTTGGCTTCATAGGGATAATAATCTCTTGGGGGCAGCTCATATCCAGGGTTTGCTGATTCTACATTGGACATCGTTGAGGCTGGCACTATGGCTCTTTCCAAAATTTCTTCTCGTTGAGCGTATTTCACAGGTACCACTTGTTGAGGTTGTGATAGTTGTGGTCCTAACATTGGTTGGGGCCGTGGATATGTTACTTGCTCGTATGGTCTCAGTGCTTCTACTGGTGTTGAATAGGGATTGTGCCTGGGCATCTCTCTGCCTGGCTCTCTAGGTGGATATCCGTATGGTCGATACTGAGGTGGTTGTAATGGTCCTGCCTCTCTATTGAATGGGCAGTTCTCTGTGGTGTGATTGGTGTATTTTTGTTCTATGTGGCAGTACAAGGCAGTTCCTTGTTGGAGCTATCTGTTGTAAGGATATGTCTGATGTGCACCGGTCTCTCCTCGCCCGCACATATGTGTAGGGTGATCTCCTCCACATAGACTGCATCTTCGTAATATGGGCATTATTAAAGCTGGGTGTTGGTAATTTCTATGTCCTTGAACTCCTAATTTTTTGCTACCAACTCTGCTAATTCCTCCACATTACTGGAGTTGGATGTAATAGTACTCCGAGAGTCTTTTGATTTAGTGGGGCTGGGTGTGCTCTTGAGATCCTCAGCTAGATTGTCTTCTAGGTCAATGCACTCTTGAAGACATTCACTCAGGGTTTGTAACCTTTTCACATAAACTAGCGTTCTTAGGGTTCCATTCGTGAGTCCATCCAAAAATAATGAAATCATTTTTTGTTGGCCTTTCTACTGCTGGGCATCTATCAACATACTAATTGAATCTTCGGGTGGCTGTTTTCACTGTTTCATTAGGGTTCTGTTTAAAGCTATGGATTAAAGACGCTGAATTGTGTTTAATCCCTCTCTTAGTGAATTCCCCAATGAATTCTTGAAAAAATTGTTCCATGTTTCCAAATTGGTTTGGGTCTAAAGGTTGGAACCAAGTCAGATCCGTTCCTGTGAGGGTGAGTCCGAAAGACTCATACTGCACGAAGAAGTCGTCTACTTGTTCTGCCCTTAAAACTTGTTTAAATTCAGCAATGTGATCGTAGGGTTCTCCCAATCTGTCATAATGATTTCTTACGGATTTGGCCACTTGGATAGGTCTCAGACTTCTCATTGGTTCTGGCAGTCTAGGCATTACAGGGAAGGCAGGAACTGCTGGTCTAACTGGGGGTATTCCAAGCTGCCCTCCTACTGGTGGTCATGGTCTTACTAGTGGTCGGTACTGATTACCTACTCCATGGTGGGTCTGATTTTGCACTCCTGGAGTTGCAAATTGTACATGAGTACGGTTTGGAACACTCCGTTGGCTAGTTTGTCTTGACATGGTGTGTTCTACCTCTTGTTGAGTTCCAAAGGGGTTCTAAGAAGTGGTTGCCTGCTCTCTCTGAGGGAATACGGGCAAACCGATGTATTTAAGTTGAGCCCTGTCTATGGCATCAACCAACCAATATCTTCTCCGATTTTTGTCTAAGTAGGTTATTCTAGTCTCATCTTCTGGATCCTTTAGCTAATAAAATGTCATTGGGCTTTCTTCTCTTCCTTGGGCCGGTGAATCTGTTTGCAGCAACAAGTCCGGACCATGGATCAAATATACTTCCAACAGGTAGTCGTCTTGAGGTATCAAGTCTCCTCTCAAGACTCGTGTCACTTGGGACCTACCTCTAGGGGTTGTCACTAATTCCTCAGGGTTTGGTCTTCCTGAGTTTTCCTGTTCCACTAACTCTCCCCTTTCATTGATCAAATCAGGAAATTCAATCACAATTCAATCACAATGTATATGTGACCAACCTTATCCACGTATGCTCCTCCTTCGTACTTAACAGTAGGTCTATGCACAATCGTGGCATCCATGGAAGTTACCATTCTAGCCACAGATCGATTTAAGCCATCCAAGTATATGGGAATCTCCTGGGCATTAGTAGAAATGTATTGTAAGGAGGTACGATACTCTCCTTCCACAGCGATCATGAAGTTTTTACCCGGAGCGAGGCCCTGCATGTCTTCTGAGGCCATGGGTATCTCCTCCTCTGAATCACTAGAGGTGTCGGAATAGACTGAGCGGTGACTGACCTGATCAGCACTTCCTACAGAAGATATAACACTTCTTCGGCTACTTAGCACTCTCCCTGACCTCAAGTTCATTCACCCTCGTGAGGCTCTCTAGGTCTCTATAACTCTCCCTAAGTGGTTCTTGAAATGTCTCAAGTTTGCACTTCAAAATGCTTCCAAAGATCTGGGCGATACCACTCTAGATGATACTGCACCAGGCGATCCTGCCCTGGGCGATACCAAACTGGCCACGATACGATACCTGAAACCTAGGCGAGACGATACCACAACAACAGGCGACAAGATAGCGCTGTTGATAACGATACAATATTGGCTATCCTGGCAATAGGATACTCGACAACTAGATGATACGATATCAGGCCTAGTCACGATACGATACCTATGAGTTCAACGATACGATACCAGGAACTTCCCACGATACGATACTGCAAAGTCGGACGATACTATACTGAAAACCCATACGATACGATACCACTTTTTGGATGATACGATACCAAAAAGGGCATGATATGATACTTGATCTTGGCCCGATACGATACTACAACAAGTGACAATACGATACCAAAAGTGGTATCGCGATACCATACCGAAAAAGAGACGATATGATACTTGGGGGCTGGACGATACGAGAAAGGGCATGATACAATACCGGCAGTTAGGCGATATGATACCACTGAACCGCACGATACGATACCACTACAAAGGGATGATACGATACCAAATTGGTATCATAGTACGATGCCTGAAAGTGAGACGATAAGATACTTGGGGAGTGGACGATACAATACCAAATGCTACGACGATACGATACCAGAGTGGGGCACGATACGATACCGGCAGTTAGGCGATACGATACCACCGAGCTGCACGATACGATACCAGTATGGTATCGTGATACGATACTAGACAACAGACGATACGATACCAAAAAGTGGTCCGCGATACAATACCACTTTGGTAAAGTGAGATCGCGATACGATACCATGAGTGGTATCGAGATACCAAGGCTGGTAACCGATGATATGATACTTCGGTGAGTATCGCGATACAAGGGAATTTTTGGTATCGCGATACCAAAAACTCAACCAATCACGATACGCAAGCCAAAATACCTCAAAAGTAAAAAAATTTTGTTGCCCCTTACTCTTCTCTCACCCCTCTTCACTCATAGCCTACTGTCTCACTCCAAGAAGTACAAAAAACACTCTGTCCCTCCCCGCGATACCTGTAGTGCAACTAATCACGTTTCTGTGCACTTTTGAAAATGTTTTTGTCAGTTAAAACTTAGGGAGTCTTACCTCAGTGAGGTCTTGCTTGCACCTTGAGCTCAATACCTAGCTTTGATGGCCTGTAACACACGATACCACCCTCGCGATACCGATTGCTGCTCGCACACGATACTATTCTCTGACAAGTGAGAAATGACTGAAAACTTTTGGTTTTTATACTCTTTTTTCACAACTCAACCTGAACTACACTAATTTTGACAAATTTTTTGGGATTTTTTGGTTATCTTGACTTACTCCTACTTTTCTCCTATTCTCCTCTTCTCCTAACCTAACCCTAACTCTTCCTTCTCTCCCTTCCTACTAACCCTAAACCTAAAAACTCATTACACACACCTCTAGGATGTGAAGTAACAAGTGTTGAAGTGGTTGACTACTTGCCACTGAATGAGTTCACTTCTACAAGTACGATTTCATCACACTCGATCTATAACCATCACGAAGGCACCTTGGCTGAGTGTTCCCGGCAACGGCATCAAAAACGTGTGTACCTGAGTCAAGAATACTCAAGGACTTGTGTCAATGAGACTAAACCCCAATTGCCACACAAGTGTGTATAGTGGGAAATTGACACACGCTTATTTGTCAATCCGATCAAACGACCTAACCAAGCATATCAGGACATGTGCACACATGATAAAGAATGCACTGGTTCAGCTGATATGTATGAGAAAAGACTAATCCACCTCTCTAACTCACTCAAATACTAGAAGTGTCTACCGCGATACCACTAACAACAGTTTTCACCATCGAGGATTTCGCCCAGCTCCGAACTTCGAATATAGTCAATAGGGTAATCCTTTTCAAGCTCTCGATGAGACGCAACTATTCAAAGTGGCCTCACTCGATTCTGACAAATGTGCTTCTAGTTATGACCAAAATAGTGAATGGCGGGAAGCACGTACACTCACTCCACAACTTCTACAAGTTCACACACACACTACAGTAGTTCAAAAACAGTAGGGAGGGGTAGACAACAGTCCTACACACACATTCCAAGCATTACACACACATAGAAGATCAAAGAGAAGATGGAAATCTGCAGGAAAGAGGCAAATTCGAAATTCAGGAGCTCTCCTTCTTCACAATGGCAAAAAAGTCTCTACAAAGAGTCACAAAGTGACTTATATACATGTGCCCTAAGTTTGGTCTTTTCACACAAGAGACTGGCACTTTATTCCTAAAAAGTGAATTTCCTACTAATTTACAAGGGATATTTTACAATAAGTTGGGATTATGCAACTAGAGGAATCCTCTAGTGCATTTACATGGCTTGAGGGAATTTCCTAAGACTTTGAAGAAGAAAAATTATGCCCATTAATTTGAAAATTTTGGGGCTCTTCTTTTGTGCTTCTCTGCTCTGCAACACTCTCCCCCTCTTTGTCTCTGTCATCCCTTGACAGGCTTTACTTCTTGTCCTTAGCTTGTTTAAGAGTTCTGAATACACGCACCCAACGGTTGAAGCGGCAACAGGGAGTCTCAGACAATTGGTTATCTTATCCAAGGTATGTCCTTTGCTTCTATTTGCCCCTTGGTATTCCTTATATCATAAATCTGGGTTGCTGTATTCAGTCGGGCTGCCACGCATGCCACTAGTGACTAGGAATGCGCTATTCTTAGTCACTCTCTTCAACTTTTCAGCCTCTACCCCTTTCTAACTTTTGGTCTTCTGATTTGTCTTTGTCTTCACACGTCTGACCTGTTGTATTGCTTTGATCCTGTTTACTTTGTTGATGACGCACGCTATCAGCGGGAGGATTATTACCTGCCAAGTATTGTCTTGCACTTCTTCATGGATCGTTCCTGGCCTTGGTCCGTCCTTCCCATTAAATGTCCTGGTTCTGATTGTTCTTTAATTCCATTCATCAGGACCTAGATGTTTTGCGTTGTTGTTTGATGCGTGCCCCTGCGGGGTTTTGGGCAGAGGGTAGTTCTTTGCCTTATGATCTTCATTCTTTATTGAGCAGTTTTTGACTTTGGTCTTCTTCTTCTTTTCTTCTTACTTGATTCCCCTTCCACAACCATATAATGCCTTCTTTAACCTGCACACCTGGTTTTCATGCCCTTTCTACACAAAGCCATGGGGCTAAAAATATACACTTCTTCATGCAAGTCACCACTCAGAAATGCAGTTTTAATGTCCAAATGATGTACATTCCAACCATGATGAGGTGCAAGTGCACAGATGCTCCGAACATTAGTCATACAGCATGTAGGTGCAAAGGTCTCATCAAAATCAATGCCTCTTTCTTGTGCATAACCCTTTGCAACAAGCCTAGCCTTATATCTGTCAACTGTACCATCCGATTTATGCTTCAGCTTGTATACCCAGTTAGTGCCAATGGCCTTCTTGCCAGGAGGCAAGTCACATAAAGACCAAGTACCATTCTTCATTATAGCATCATATTCAAATTGCATAGCAGCCATCCAATTTTTTGAGTTTTGTGCTTCATCAAATGAAACAGGCTCATTCTCATCACAGAGACTAGATGCAGCCATAGCATAGCAATCTGATGCAAAGGAGTCACTATGAGAGCCTGATCGAGTACGATATGACAGAGGTGCATCTAGTTTGTTGTCATGCAGGGTCTGCACCAGCCATTTTGGCATAGTTCTTGCCTGCTCAATATTAGCTCTCTCATCAATAAGTGCATCATGTACATCTGCATCAGAAATGGAATTATCTGCATCATCACATGAAACCTACAAAGGTTGAGAAGTTGCCTCATTAGGACCAGCACTAGACTGTCCACCTGTAAAAAGAGGCAGCAAAGTACCATACATGTCTTTGGAGCTAACAGATGTCTCCTTAGTACATGAAAGCAATGGCTGAATAGCATCTTCCACAAAAACAACATCACGACTAACCAAAATGCATTTAGTCTGTGGATGATACAGACAATGGCCTTTACTTTCAGAACTGTACCCAACAAAAATACATTTTACTACTTTATCATCCAATTTTCTGTGATGTTGTTCAGGCACTAATGCATATGCTAAACAACCAAAAACCCATAGATGAGCAACAGATGGCTTGCGGTCATGCCAAGCCTCATATGAGTGATAGACTGCAACGCTTTAGTGGGACACCTGTTAAGTACATATGCTGCACACATGATAGCCTCAAGCCAAAAACTATGTGGTAAAGCCTGACTCTTGACCATACACCTCGCCATCTCCATGAGTGACCTGTTCTCTCGTTCAGCAACTCCATTCAGTTGAGGTGTATATGGCACTGTACACTGGTTTTTTATCCCACGTTTAGCCAAAAATGCATTAAAATCAGAAGACATATATTCCCCCCCTCGATCAGAACGGAGGGTGCCCATTTTACATGCTGACAGATTTTCAGCCAAAACCAAAAACTGTTTGAAGCACATGAACACTTCGGACTTTGCCTTCAATGGATATACCTATGCATACGTGGAAAAACCATCGATGAAAGTCACGAAGTAAAGATAATTCCCAAAAGAAGATGTCTGCATAGGACCACATACATCACTATGTACAAGCTGCAATTTCTGAGTAGCCCGAACTGAACCATCTTTTGGAAAGGATAAACACTGCATTTTGCCCAAAGTACAACCTTCACAAACATGTTTTCCAGGTGCCTCAAGTTTGGGCAAAGAGGACACCATTTTAGATTTCTGCAGGTGTAGCAAACTAGCAAAATTCAGATGACCAAAGCGTGCATGCCAAAGCTTTGCATCTAACATAGCCTGAGAATCATTAACTGCACATGCCAAATCATTTACAGATCTTTCATAGTCTATGAGCTTATACAACCCACGACATAAAATGCCAGAAGCAATAATCACATCGCCATTTGATAGATCATGAACTGTACACCTGTCATCAACAAATTTCACAACCAAGCCAATCTTGGCTAATGCAGAAACAGATAACAGGTTCTTCTTGATCCCTGGCGCAAATAAAGCATCTAACAAAGTGAAAGAACTACCATCAACAGTAGTCAAAATGATCTTACCTACTCCCATAACAGGATAAGAGGAGTTGTTGGCGCATGTAACAGTATTCCCCGTAGGGGCAGGCTCGAGTGAAGAGAAGAACATGTGCTATGAGGTAATATGTTTGGTTGCCCCATTGTCAAAGTACCAAACATCTGAGTCTACTGCAGACATGCAATGCTCATGAGAAGATGGGTCAAAACTGCAAACAGTAGTAAACGCCCATTCTTCTTCCTGCACAAGATTAGCACACTCCCTTTTTGGTGTAGAGGCTTCTGCAACAACCATTCCAGCCTCTTTCTTCTTTGCCTCTTTTGCAGCCAGTTTTGGACAATTCTTTATGATATGATCATTCCCTTTACAGTACTTACAAAACAATTTCTGCTTTTTGAAAGAACTTGGAGAAGCTTGTAGAAGGTAGAAAAGTGCGTTTCGAGATGACGAAGTTTGGTCAAGCCAACCAGCACAAGACCAACCCTTGAGCTTATGGAGATTCAAATAGAACTTATAGGCATGCAATAAGTGCAAAGAAATGCACTATGTACTTTGGAGCATCAAGGAGAATGGGTCCATACAAAACAGATAGCTTCGCGGGTTGACTAGCTCAAAAAACTTACTATCTATGGAAGAGACAATGAACTTAAAATGCCCATAGCGACCAGCGTGATTACAATTAGAAAAAATCCTTTTATGGGAGTGGTACAAATAGGGTTGAGTGTATGGAATGCACAAAAGTATAAGGAATAAGCAAAATATGCTATAGGAATGAATGCGACATTCACCGGTGGTACTTCCTATTTTTCAGGAATACGCAGAGATTGACCCCAAGATAGAAAAACTCAGATTCCTCCCAATCTACTGAACAAAATGCTTTGAAAATCTATAGGCATAAACTACACACTAATATCTTTCCAATGAGTCATCTTGCACTCAATTTTGAGCTCTAAAGAGAGAGCAGCAGCCTTTGCACGATTACTGTTGGCGAAGAAGATGATGCAGAGAATTGAAGGAGCAAGACAATGATGGTCACAAGTGTATGCATATTGCTTCCATGTAATGTACAAGTGATTTCAAGTCTTTATGTAGACTCTAGGAGTGTTCCACAACTTTTACGAGTTGAATTTGAATTCAAATGAAGGTGGGAATGGTTGTTGGAGGGAATCAATTCACTTTCCTACAATCTAGGAAAAGTGAAGATCTAGTTTGATCTACTTTTAGGTGATTTGATTTGCTTGATTGAATGCAACTTCAACCACCACAAATTCATGGGATTTGGGCTCTATCTTTCTACCTTTACATGTGTAAAGCTCAAGGCTTTTACAACGGTAAATGAGCCATCAAAAATATCTCAAAAAAATACAATAAATGAGCATATGAAAAAGAACTCTCCAATGGATATTCTTTCGACGTGATAGCCTTTGATGTAGATGAAATCCACCTCAAGCATAGTGTAAGCTTGACGTTCCAACAGCTCCCCCTCAAGCTAAAGTATGCTTGAGTCTTCATTCTCTGATAGGTTGAATACCTACCATAGCTTTGAATCTACAAAGCTTTATTCCATCAAGTGCCTTCGTCATCATATCTGCTACTTGCTTTTCAGTTGAAAAAAAAGAAATGTCAATCTCCTTTGCCATGAGCTTCTCCTTGATGAAGTGGTAATGGACATCTATGTGCTTGGTTCTCGCATGAAAAATAGGATTTGCCGCTAGATGCATGGAACTTACATAGTCTCCAAATATGTGAGGTTTGGAACTCACAAGTCCCAAATCTGTATACAATGCTTTTAACCATATTGCCTCTTGAGTTGCTATGGTCAAGCCTCTGTACTCTGCTTCAGTTGAGGATAAAGCAACTGTTGGTTGCTTCTTGGAACTCCATGACACTAGCTTCGATCCTGCAAATGCTAAGTAACCAGATGTACTTTTTATGTCATCCTTAGCTCCTGCCCAATCTGCATCTGGATAGATTTTGATATCCAAATCTGAAGAGTAAGGATAGAATATACCTTCGTTGATTGTACCTTTGAGATACTTAAGTACTCTCTTAGCCGCATCCATGTGTGGTCTTCTCGTGTGAGTGCATGAACTGACTAAGAACTCCCACACTATATGAGATGGCTGCCCTTGTATGAGTAGCATATATCAAGCTACCTACCAAGCTTTGATACTCTTTAATGTCTTCAATTTTCTCACCTTCATAAACACTTAGTTTATGATTCATCTCCAAAGGTGTACCTACAGGTTTAGTGTTCTCCATTTTGAACTTGAGAAGAAGATCCTGAATGTATCTTCTTTGAGTCAAATACATTCCTTCATCTGTGTATATCACCTGCATACCTAGGAAATATGTGAGCTCACCTAGGTCACTGATTTTGAACTCCTCTTGCATGTGTCTCTTGATCCTTTGAATGCCATTTAGATCATCACCTGTCACAATAATATCATCTACATATACACATAGATAGATAACCTCATCATGATCCCTTTTGATGAATATAGAAGGATCTGAGCTGCTAGCTTTGAACCCTTGATCTTGAAGATATGTAACCAACCTGTAATTCCAAGCTCTAGGAGCTTGTTTCAATCCATACAATGCTTTCTTAAGTCTGCAAACATAAGATGGATGATTAGGGTTTTCAAAACCTGGTGATTGTGACATGTATACCTCTTCAATTATCCCACCATTTAAGAATGCATTTTTCACATCAAGTTGGAGGAGTCTCCAATTCCTTGCAGTAGCTACACTTATCAATGTCTTGATTGTAGTCATCTTTGCAACTGGTGAGAATGTTTCCTCATAGTGTATACCATGAGTTTGTGAGCATCCTTTGGCAACTAATCTTGCCTTGTACCTGTAGACTGATCCATCTGAATGTCTTTTAACTTTATATACCCATCTGCAACCAATTACCTTTTGATTCGGCGACATTGGAACCAAATCCCAAGTGTCCATCTCCTTCAATGCATCTATCTCTTCGTTCATGGCCTTTTCCCAATTAGGGTTTCCCTTTGCCTCTTCATAGGTTGAGGGTTCCTCTGAAATAGAGTCTTTTGCCAAGTAGATTGAATGCTTCATAACGAATGTGGAATCATATCCATACCTTTTTGGTTGTTTCTTCTCTCTCTTGCTGATCTTCTAGGTGCTTGTTTGGAGCATTCTCCAACCTCTTGCATCTTTGCTTTGGCTCTTGACTTCCATAGCTTGTAATCCTTTTCTCTTTCATCTTGGTCATCGTCTGTATCGCTTCTTAGATCCTGGACCTGTGTATCATGCTTGCATCCTACTTGATGAGAGTCAGAATCAAGATCATATGGTAGTGTTACCTTTTGTTTGTCTTCATCATACCAAGACCTGTGTTCTTCAAACACAATATCTCTACTTGTAGTGAGTTGCTTGGTTGAAGGATTGAAGAACCTGTAACCCATCTGAGTTGAATCATATCCAATAAACATTGCCTTTGTTGCCCTTTCATCTAGCTTACCTCTTATTTGTGATGGTACATGAACATAAGCTAAACAACCAAAAACCTTGCAATGTCCAAGACTAGGTTTTCTTCCATGCCATGCTTCATAAGGAGTCATACCTTGAAGTGATTTGGATGGTAGTCGATTGACAAGGTACACAGCAGTTGAAATAGCTTCTGCCCATAGATAATGTGGCAAAATCTTTTCTTCAAGCATTGTTCGGGTTGATCCAACCAATGTCTTGTTTCTCCTCTCTACAATTCCATTTAGTTGAGGAGAGTACCTAGTAGTCACTTCCCTTTTGATACCTTTGTCCTCCAAGAACTCATCAAACTCTTTGGAGAAATATTCTCCCCCTCCATCAAATCTGAGCTTCTTTAGTGATCTACCTGTATGATTCTCCACATGTGCAAGATACTTCTTGAAGCAATCAAACACTTCATTCTTACTCTTGATAAAGTATAGAACAGTCCATCTACTATGGTCGTCAATAAATGAGACATAATACCTTGATCCTGCCAATGAAGGTTCTTGACTTGGTCCCCATACATCTGTGTGTACTAAATCCAATAAGTTGTTGTGGATGTAGCCTTTGTGGTTGAATGGTTGTCTTTGTGCCTTCCCAATCTGACATGCATCACACCTGTTGATCATGTGTTGCTTTGATATGTTCAGCAGTCCTAGAACACTTTGATCCTTGCATATATCTTTCAAGGTTCTTTCATTCACATGAGCAAGTCTCTTATGCCACACTTCAAGCTCACTTAGGGTTTGAGATCCAAAGTTGAATAGAGCTATGTTCTTGGTTTCTCCTACTTCAAAAGTAAAGAGCCTACCATGCTTCTCACCTCCGGCTATCTTCTTGAAGCCTTGACATGGATCTTCCACAAAAGCTCCATGTTGGGTGAGCCTAACTTGCAAGCCTTTTTCAACTATTTGGCCTACACTTATTAGGTTTTTAGCGATAGTGGGTACATAGAGAACCTTACTCAGAATGTTTGTCCTGCCATTGGAAGCTTTGACATTACCAATCATCTCCACATTGTGCTTTGTGTCATCCCCGCACTTCATGTCTATGCTTTGGACTTTCCAAGTCAGATAGAAGAGCAATATTGCCTGCAGCATGATTCGAACATCCTGAATCTATGTAGAACAAATGATCATCTTCTTTACCTTCTTTGTGGCTTAGATTCATAAGAAGCAATGAGTCTTCATGTGGTTGATCTTCTGAATAATTCTTGTAGTCTCTTCTATTATAGCTTCTATTGTTATTGTTGAAGTTGTGTCCACCTCTGCCTCTATTGCTGCCATATCCACCTCTTCCACTTCTTTTCTGTGTCTTCCCATTGAACCAGCAATTCTGAGTGGTGTGGTTGGTCTTATCGCATATGGCACAAGGTTGAACATTCTGACCTTTGGCTTTGTCTTGCTTTGGTCCTTTCTTCTCCCCTTTCCACTTGCTCTTGCTTGTGAAGTTGGCTTGAGAAGTCTCTTCATCATCTTCTTCCTTCTTCTTGCCTTTCTGCTTCTTATCTTTCTTATCTGCATATAGAGCACTAGTTGAATTACCATGATAAGAGTTACCTTCCTTTATGCTATTGTTGGCTTCTTCATTGAAGAGTTGTCCAAGAAAGATGTTGAAGTCTGGAGTTTGCACATCCATGATTAGATCATAAGCCGTTGTGAAGGATTGCCATTGCTTATCACTTCGAACGCCGTTGAGAATTTGCCTCATGATGACCTCTTCTTCAATCAGCTCTCCAATGGATGCTAACTGATCCGCAACCTCCTTGACCTTGGTAACAAACACTGTGATGGTTTGTTTAGGTGTCTTCTTCATTTGGTTGAGCTCGTTCCAAAGATGATTCTTTCTTGCTTTGGTACTAGCAGAGAAGAAAGTCTCAAGGGCATCCCAAGTCGATGTCTTGCATCCTCTAATATGTGGTAATAGAAAATCAGAGATAGATTTTAGTATGTACGACCTTTCTTGAGCATCCCTTGCGCACCAAAGTGTGAGCTTATCTGTCTCCTCTTGTGTTGGTCCTCCTTTGGATCTTGGAATAGGCATAGCTTCATCACCTGCTACAATTCCATAAAGATTTCTACCTTGCAAATAGGCCTCCATTCTGATTTTCCAAGCCGCATAGTTGTGTCGATCAAGCTTCTCGATTATTGAAGGAAAGCCATCATCCATCTTGATCTAGCTTTGATACCACTGAAAGAACTTGGAGAAGCTTGTAGAAGGTAGAAAAGTGCGTTTCGAGACGACGAAGTTTGGTCAAGCCAACCGGCACAAGACCAGCCCTTGAGCTTATGGAGACTCAAATAGACCTTATAGGCATGTAATAAGTGCAAAGAAATGCACTATGTACTTTGGAGCATCAAGGAGAATGAGTCGATACAAAACAGATAGCTTCGCGGGTCGACTAGCTCAAAAAAATTACTATCTATGGAAGAGACAATGAACTTCAAATGCCCATAGCGACCAGCGTGATTACAATTAGAAAAAATCCTTTTATGTGAGTCATACACATAGGGTTTGTTGGTGTAAATTACAAGCCTACACATTTGGCTCAAAGGATGCATTGAAGTCTATACATACATGAAGAAGCATAGGAACATATGCTAGTGGTTAATTACCACTTTACCTCATTGTAAAAAAGTCAAATTGACTTGGAATTTCCTGTAATCACCTGCCAAAAGGATTCGTTGAAAAATTAGTTGTATGATTGAAAGAATATCTCCTAGCATTTAGGAGCTTGATCATAGGGAGCCAAAAGTTTGAATTTGAATTCAAACTTTCACTCATTCTCTTATAAAAATGAGCATGAAAAGTCGCGGGTAAGATAGAGCACTCCCGAGCCTAGCATTACTAATTTTTGAGTGTGTGTGTGAGGTCTACACTCTATCCCACACCTTTCTACACCATTTGGCAAATGGAGTTGTATACAAATGTTCATTAATACATACATTCATATTGTCCATCTCTATATTCTTTGCTAGTCTACTCAAAAGTCTGTCAACTTGTCAAGGGCATATCTCGGTCAATTCTTCATCAAATTCAGTGATTTAAAGCTCGTTGGATTCAGCTTGAGGTAATCTACATACTGTCAAAGTGTGAAGACATTCTATCTAGCCATTTTGGAGAAATCGGCGTCGAGGTGATCTCTTGTCATTTTCTGCTACAGTCCTAAAAAGTCAGGGGTATAACGTAACTTGCTAAATTAATTTCTCTTAGCATAGTTTATCATTTTACATCATTTCACTTGGAATAGGTAGCTTACTAAGCTAATTAGATACCCCTAAAAGGAATTTTTCCAATTTCTACTGTGCTGGTCATACTGAGCAAAATATCTAGGAGGTATCAAGACATAAATAGAAGGTTTTCTTGAGTTTGTGACTTCCAAAGTTATCTGTTTTGATTCAATCATTGCACACATCATTTCCAAAGTACATAGGACATTTTATGATGTCATTGGAAAGCTAAGGAGGTCTAGTTATCAACTTTGAAGCAAAAGAGGGCTGGTACAAAGCAGGTTTAGCAGTACCTACTCAGTCTCTTGGAGTATCCATCCATCTTTCCCAACAGTGGTATGAGAGCAAACTAAGGTAAAATGGGAGATGGTTTTCCTTCATTTATTGATAAATTGGACAGGAAAAACTATCAAGCATGGTCTCTAAGGATGACGACCTACTTAAAAGGAAGGAGTCTTTATGGTTACATCTTAGGAGATGAGGAATTGCCCTCATTCAAAGCAAGAGGATTACCAACCAAGGAAGAACATGAAAAGCTCAACACATGGTGTGCTAAGGATGCATTGGCAAGGTCTTATTTACTCAACTCTATATCTGATTTTCTTTTGCCACATATTAGAAATTGTAAGACATCCCAAGAGACTTGGGAAACCTTGTCATCATATTTTTCCTCCAACACAAGGGCTAGGAAAAATCAGTTGTGGATTGAATTCATAACACTAAGGAAGCAACCTAAGCAAGCTGTTTCAGAATTTGTGACCAAGATTAAAGATGTAGCAGATCAGTTAGCAAGCATAGGAGAAGAGATTGAAGAAGAACAGATTGTAAGGCAAGTGATCAATGGGATCAAGGCTAATGACAAATGGGAAAGCTTCACCACTGTCATGGATCTTTACATGGACATGCACACTCTAGATCTTACAACTCTCATGGGACAATTGTTTACTCATGAAGCAAAGCTCAACACAAATGGAGACACATCCAAAGGTAATAACTCTTCTGCCCTATATATTGATAAGAAGTCTAAAGATAAGGCAAAAGCAAGAAGGTGGAAGATGAAGGTTCTACCTCCCAAGCCAACTATGCAGGGAGAGGTAGATCATCAAGAGGAAGGGGCAGAGGAGGTAAGCCAAGTAGGGGTGGATCTTATAACTCCTCACCATGCAACATTTGTGGTCTATCAAATCATACTAAGAATGAGTGTTTCAGGAATTACAAGAATCAGAGAGGAAGAGGATACCAAAGAGGTGGCTACTCACAGTCAAGAGGTAGATTCAACCATCACCAAGGCTACAACAATAATTACAACAACAACTACAACAATAATTACAATGGCAACTACCAAGGAGGATTCAAATCCAGGAAGGATTACAAAAACTACACAGAGGAGCAAGATGACTCTCTTTTGATCATGAACATGACTTCAAAGTCAGGTACAAATGATGACCACCTATTCTACATTGACTCAGGATGTTCAAATCATGTGGCTGGCAATGTAGCATTACTCTCTGATCTTGAGGAACCAAAAGGTAAGCATCAAGTCCAAACAGGTGATGACACAAAGCATTCTGTAGTTAAAGTTGGAAATGTTAAGACTTGTGATGGAAATCAGAATTTATTGAGCAGGGTACTCTATGTACCAACCATTACCAAAAATTTGATGAGTGTTGGTCAGATTGTGGAGAAAGGTTTGCAGGTTAGATTCAACCAATATGGAGCATATGTGGAGGATCCAAGACATGGGTTCAAGAGGATTGCTAAAGGAGAAAAATCAGGTAGACTTTTCACTTTTGAGTTAGAAGATACAAAGAATATTGCACTATACAATTATAAAGATCAAACACTTTGAGAGCTTGAGATTTGGCACAAAGGTTAGGGCACATAGGAGAAAGAACCTTGAAACAAATGTGCAGGGACCAATGTGTGCTTGGGACACCTAATGTATCCAAGCAACATATGATTTATAAGTGTGGTGCTTGTCAATTTGGGAAGTCTCACAGGTTACCCTTCTCAAAGAACGGATACATGCATGAAGACTACCTAGAGCTTGTACACACAGATGTATGGGGACCAAGCAAAGACCCCTCAGTCTCAGGATCAAGGTACTATGTGTCTTTCATTGATGATTATAGCAGATGGACTGTATTATACTTCATGAAGCACAAGGATGAGGTATTTAATTGCTTTAAAAAATATCTTGCATTAGTTGAAAGTCAGAGAGGAAGGAATTTGAAGAGGCTAAGGTCAGATGGAGGAGGTGAGTACTTCTCCAATGAATTTGAAGACTTCTTGCAGGACAGAGGCATCAAAAGAGAGATAACCACAAGGTATTCTCCTGAATAGAATGGGGTAGCTGAGAGAAGAAATA
Source organism: Ceratopteris richardii (assembly GCA_020310875.1). Classification (NCBI taxonomy): domain Eukaryota; kingdom Viridiplantae; phylum Streptophyta; class Polypodiopsida; order Polypodiales; family Pteridaceae; genus Ceratopteris; species Ceratopteris richardii. The sequence continues at coordinate 124,383,413 of CM035406.1, forward strand.
GATTAATTATTGAGACAGCTAGATCTATGCTTAATGAGAAAAAGTTACCTAACTATCTATGGGCAGAGAGTGTTTCTACTGCCACTTACCTCATAAACAGGTTACCATCTAAGTCTCTTGATGGCATGGCACCCTATGAAGCATGGCATGGTAAGAGACCTTTACTTGACAATTGCAAAATATTTGGATGTGTAGCATATGTACACATTCCTTCTCAGATAAGAGGTAAGCTAGACCCAAAGGCTGAAAAAATTTTCAGGACTACCTACATCATATCTAAAATTTTAAGCATCATTTGAGCTGCTACATCTGGCATGGGCTTCAATCGCGGCATCCAATGGCGAATTGTTCCCATCATGTATGCTACCGGCGGTGGTCCCTGTGATGGCGCAATGTACGGGTAGTTTAGCCATTCCTTGCATTGCGCGTTGTTCTGCACTTTGATATTGAATGCCTTCCAAGACCTGCGGCGTGGAACTGGACCGTAGCATGGATTGTATAGGAGATGTAAAGGCGCGTTGTTCCATGTGCGTAGCATTTCTGGATATGTCTCTAGAAGTTTCTGCCGCCAGGTGGGTTGACGAATTTTGCCTTTTTGCGCCTCTGGAGGAAGGTCTTCGGGTTGAAATTGGGTAGCAAAGGTAGGAATCTGACCTGTGACTCTCTGTATTTCTGCATTATAATCAGCCAAGATAATATAATAAGGCCTGTATTGGAGTTCGGATGAGAGGATAAGGCGTCTCGATGACAGGTTCTTGAAGTAAGCAGATTGTAGCATAGTTTCCTCTATGACCCTCATGGCCTGATTTTGCACTACTGTGCGCTCTTCGTGAGAACTCCCGATTTCCTCCACTTGACGTAGCCATGGAGGCCGTGGTGCCTCGAATGTGTCCTGAGCTTCTTCCGTTTGTTGGCCTCCTGGGAAGGGTTGTGGGTCGTATTCTTCTTCAAATGTCTGTTCCACAGGAATTTGTACTACTTCGCCGGTGGGAGCCTCTGGAGGGGAAGGTGGTCTCTCATATTGTAGTAGACGTGCTTGCAATTCGGTGACCTATTTCTGGAGATCTTTTAAGGCCTCTGAGTCTGTGAGAAGTGAAGCCGCGGAGGAGGTGGTTTGAGAGGCTGTTGTTGTTTCTTTTTGGTGTTTCTGCTTTAGTTGACCCAGTTCCTCTGATAGCAGGTCATGTGCTTCAAGCAGCATGGCATAGTCTTCCAATATGATCTTGATATTGTCGGGGGTCACTGCTTGAAACTTTGATGGGTTGATGGGTGCCCCAGGTGTGCTTTCAATAGCTGCTTCTAGGTTCTCTTGATTTTGTACTTGCAGGCGTCAATTCTCTTCCTGAGCGGCCGCAAGATGTCGCTTGAGTAGGGCCATATTTCGCTGAAGCTTTGAATTGCGTTCCAGCTGTGTCCGTAGGTGACCTTCTACCACTTGTATTGCTTCCTTATCTGTGTTCTGTAACTGTACCTCCAATATGCTATGAGCCTCTTGGAGAGTTTGGAATTGTGTGTGGAGGCGAGCATTTTCCTCCTCTAGTGCAGCAAGGCGGTGTTGTAGTGTCTCTGAGTGCTCTTGCAGGCGTTCATTCTGTTGCTGGAGCTGATTGTAATCTGTCCTTAAGTTTGATATACAAGCTAGCATGGTGTCCAATGCATTTCCTATAGATGAGGGGGTGGTGTTTACAGTGGAAGATGCATGGGAAGGGAATTGGGGAAGGGGAAGAGTGAATGATGTGTCTATTGAAGACGTGTGTGTGGGTGAAATTGGTGGAGGGGGAATGGGAGGAGGTGGAAGCGTGGGGGGAGGTGCCGTGGGTGGTGAAATGTCCATACTTTCAGGAGTGGGTGCGAGTGTGGGGTCTGTCATATACATTGGAATGGTAGGTGGTGTGTGTGTGAAAGTGGTGAATAGATGAGAAGTGGGGTGGGGAGCTGAAAAGAAAGGGAATGGTTGAGACCTGGGTTGAAAAGTTCTAGCAAGGAAGTTATGGAGGGATTGTAGAAGTGGAGAGATGGAGGTCGGGGGTTGAGGTTGTAGATTTGAGGAGGGCATGAAGGGTTGCGTGGTAGCAGGAAAACCCATGAATGTGGATCTAGGGTCAGGATGACCTATGGCTGAGGGCATGGGGGATGGTTGTCCTAGGGCAGGCTCTATGAGCGGTTCGGTGGATTGTGTAGTGATGGGGGTTGCTTCATAGATTGGGTTATCAGAGGTGGAGAGTAGGGTTGAACTAGAGATGGGAGTACGGAAGATGAAGGTTGGTTCGGTGGGTTGAGTGGTCGAGGTGATTTCCACTGTTTCTGCTCTAGGAGGCGATGGTGGGGGTGTGGGTGGTAGTGGCTCGGTGGATTCCTCATGGGTGACTGGGTGCTCTTGGCTAGCCGTTTTGGTTGCTTGGGAGGTTATCCTGATGGGTTCAGATGTAATAATTGGCTCTTCTGCAGTTGTAATGGGGATCTGGATATTCTTACCTGAGCGTGGTCGTGTCTGGAATCTTCGTGGATCATATTGAACTGGAGACCTCCTAATGGCAGTCCGCACTGCTTCCACTACCCCATATGTTTCTGCCATCAATAAGAGACCTTCCCTATATTCTGAGTCAACTCCTGCTTCTTCCAACAGCTGAGTCATGAGTACTCTACTGCTCTGTTTGGTGAGCAGTTGTTGCGATCGCACTCTTTCCATAATTTGATACAGCCTTCGGAGTTCTGCTGTATAGGCTGGGGCTTCAGTGGTCTCCTCTTCATACGCTCCTTCTTCTTCTAGGTGTCCTTGTTGTTCACCTTGCTGAGCGTCACTCCAATGTACATGGCGGCCGTCTGTAGATTTTCTTCTTCTTTGTGAAGATGTGCCTTGTTCTTTTGCATCTGAATAAAACTCTACATCAGAGAGTTGTGTACTTTGTAAGAATGCTTCGAAGTCCTGGGGATCCATTCCTTTAGTATCTCCAGTTGTAGCAAATTCAAATTCAGGTGGAGCAGGAGGAGCTGAAGGGGTAGCTTGTGTCGTAGTTTCAGATCCAGACCTGGGTATCCTAATGGTAAAGGGAGGTACAATGGTCTCCCTTCGTGGCGATACCTCAGGAGTAGTGAGAACTTCCCTTGTCTGGACACAAGGGATCGCACCCCTCATGCGCTTGGATTGATGTGTGGACGTCTTGAGCTTCTTAAACATTTGTAATTGTGCCCAAGTTAAGGCACGTTCAATGGGAACATCGTATGCTAGGCACCGGTAAATAATGCGTGTGATTGCACAGCAACCGTTCACCACTAATTTCCTAGAAGACCTTTTATTTGCTTCATACAATTGATCTATAATCCATACCGGCAGCTTAATTGGTAACGCACCTGCTTCCGCTAAGTAGAGAGCGAACCAGATTCTTTTGTGTGGTTGTGTGAAGCGGTCTTGGCCGGGGAAAGCAAAATGTTGCATGCACATACGGAGAGGGATGGACACGTTTGGTGTGAGTGCTGCCATGTCTTTAAGCTTCAATAGTTTCCTATCCTTCATGTTAGTAGGAACGAGAGCATCCTTTTTAGAGGGTACATGTGTGCCGTGCATATTCAAAGCATCGCTCACCAACTCCACAGTAAGTTCAAACCTCTTCAACTCGTTGTTGCCCAGCAAGGAAGGAAGAACAAATGATCCTGGTTTGTCCTTTTCTTCATTTGCTTGTAATGTGGAGACCAAATAGTAGCATCGGAGGAGATCTGGTTTAGGTAGTGGTGCTTCAAAGTATTCTGCTAGCCCTGCACGTTGCCATATGGTCTGGAGATCCTCGGTGTTCTGTAGAGTCTCGAACTCCTTGGAGAAAAATTGGAATCGAACCCATGATCTGTCATACTCGCACTTAGACTCCCATATATACTTGGCCTCTCCTAATGGACCTGGCATGCCATTGAACCAATGAGAATTGGCATGGACTCTTTCTGTGATCCCTGTGGGTGGATCCGGTACCGGGATTTGCTGAAGGTGTTGTAGCTCCACAGGTCGTTCAGTTGGTGGCACATCCACAGGTAGACTATCCACATCGATTCCTGCAGTAAGTATTCCTACTTGTGAGCTCGGACCTGTCGCTTCTGCCATGTTACTTCTTGCCTTCTGATTCTGTGAGAATATAGAAACATGTGTTAATATTGTAAAGGACAAGTTAGAATCGTTTTTGTCCCCATTACAACATTATCATGAGGTTCGGGAGAGATTAGTAGGTTAATAAGTGCTCGGTGCTTGTGTGTGTAGTTAGGAATTGGTTGGACCTAAGAACTAAGTGGAATGATGTAGTGTGAGAGTGACGTAGTTAGTAGGTGGGCATGGATTTACAACTGGGGTCCGGGGGTTTTTTTACAAGTTTTAGGTTTCCAAATACAGTGGATGGCTTTGGGTCTTGGTTTTGTGGAGATTCGGGAGGGTTGCATGAGTAATTCTGCTGGGAGTTGTTGTGCCATTGGGACCCATTTACGAGTGAGTCTGTGCGTGCTTCTAGGTGGTAGTGTGTTCGAGTGTATCAGACAAGAGTGGGTGGCGGCTGCTTGAGCGAGTGAACCTTGTCATGTATGATGTGAATTGTGTGGGGATAGTTGAGCCCGCAAGCAAGCCTTAGGCACCCAAATTTGTCTTGATTGTGGGTCAGCCTTCATCGACTTCTTGGGTACCCAAATGGATTTCACTTTCTCAACAGAGGTTTTAGGAGTCCTCTTATTAGCATCCAGTCGTTGAGTATTAATAGGAAGTTGAGACCGTTGTTGCGACTTAGTTACGGTCGGCAGCTCGTCCTTCCGCACCCACATCTGTTTCATCGGCTGAGTTGTTCTGCTTCGCGCGTTCTTTTGTTCTCTCGCCTGGAGAATCTTCAGTGATTGATCTGCCCTTAGTTGCTGCCTCCTTCTGGCCTTTGGAAAAGAAGGGAGTTTCATTGTGGTTCTGACTCCTTCTTTAAGATCTTCATTCTTCTGCATCACATAGCCTTGGACAAGAACAGCATGGTCAACTTCATGTGCACCCCTGGAGGGACCAGGAGTCCGTGTCTTTCCTAGTTCCTTGAGTGCTCCATTATTTAACTCAATTGTAATTCTAGTCTGATTCACCCATACCTGAAGAAGTCCACTTCTTAGGTTTAAGTTGACTGTTTGGTCATAGATCTAGTCTTGACCCAAGACAAGAGGTTCAGTGAGGTCCTCATCTTGACACACTAGTACCTTAACTGTCATTGCCTCATCATGAATATAGAGGGGAAGTTCCACCTCGCCCATGCACGGGGTTTCCACGCCTCCCAATCCTATGAGATATGCTTCCACAGGATTGACAGTTAACTGCAACTCTTGACAGTAAGACAATTTAACAGCACTAGTGGCTGCACCTGAGTCAATCAAGGCTCTTACAGTCCTTGCACTCTTTCCTTGTCCTATATCTAAGGTTATGAAAGGACGTCGATCAGTTATCCTATGTGAGCTAACACCTGAAACTTCACACATAGCTACGTCATATCCTTGATCTGCATATGCATCTTGCCTAGGGTGCTCTCTACCTTGTCTTCTTAATTTCAATCTCCGTATGCGCTCTAGGGCTTCTGCTTGAGCTTCTTCTCGAATTCGTTTTTCCTCCTCTTTACGTTGCTTAGCAGTATTGAGTCGACTTAGCATTTCCTCTGTGAGGGGTTCTTGATACAACTTGACTCTGCATCCGCTAATATAGTTTGGGAGAACATCACCCTCTAAAGTGGCTAGTTGTACTGCTCCACTCGTGGAGATCCTATTGATGATCATAGGTCCGTAGCCTCTCTTTTCTAGCTTCCTTGCGTGTTGTTTCAATGTGTAGCCTAAAACTAAGTCGCCTGCCTTTAAACCTTTATCCTTAACGTGGGCATCAAAGTATGCCTTCTGTCGTTTCTTAGCTGCATATATCCCTACAACTGCTCTCAGTCTTGTTTCTCCTAATCGTTCAAGATCAAAAAGTCTAGAGGAGAGTTCATGACCCGTCCATTCATGCTCTTGTGCCACTTTCAATGTAGGTATCAAAAAGTCTAAAGGTAGCACAACATTTTGACCAAACACCATTTGAAAAGGAGTGGCTTGGAGTACCGTTTTGTAGGCAACTCGGTATGCCCAAACAGCATGGTGTAGCTGTTTGTCCCAATCAGAGCGTTTATTGTTCACTAATTTCGTCAATACATTGCATAAGATCTTGTTGGTGCTCTCAGCCTGGCCATTTGCTTGAGGGTGATAGGGGGCAGACTTCTTATGTATTACCAAGAATTCTTGGAGCAGATTTTCAATAACTTCATTCAAGAAGTGAGTGCCTCTATCACTAACTAGCTCTATAGGTAGCCCGTATCTAGTGAACACATTCTCGAATAAAAACTTAGCTGTTGTTTGAGCATCGTTTTTCGTTGTGGCTTTTACCTCTACCCACTTTGTTAGATAGTCTGTCGCAACAATGATATATTCTGCATGGGAACCCTTAGCTGGGGGATTAATAGGACCTACGAAGTCTATTCCCCACTTAGAGAATGCACGTCCACCCATCATAGGTTTCAGTGGCATCTCATCTTTACGTATAGGATATTGAGTTCTCTAACAGACATCACAGCATTTCACATAGGTATGTGCATCCATGTGAAGGGTCGGCCACCAGAAGCCCGCAAATAGTATTGCCTTGATCACCCGATCTGGTCCAAAGTGTCCTCCTACTACACCTTGGTGAGCAGTGTCCAAGATCTTGAGATACTCACTCTCATGGACACATAGTCTCAGGTAACCATCTTTACCACGCTTGTATAGATTATCACCAATGAGTGAATAATCCTGGGCTTCTTGTTCTAAACTCCTTTGCCTAGCCAGAGTCATGTCTGGAGGGAATGTTCTCGTCCTTAAGAAGGATACTAGAGGTTCACTCCAATCTGGCACTATGGACACTTGATAAAGAGTGGCATGTTCCACAGGTGGTTTAGTGCAACAGATTGGGCATTCCTTGCACATCTTTTGGACATCAGCTTCCATAGTTGGCCAATGCACTTCGAGTCTTCTTAGTGTCTGTAGGGTTCGTTGTTTTGAGTAGTGTTGCTCTAATGCACCTACATGTGCTAATTGCAACCATTTTGCGTACTCATCCTCTTCCACACAACAGGCCAAGATCCCTTGATCTGTGTGCTTGTACATACTTCCAGCCATGATGTGATACTTTTGGGCTTTTACTACCTCCCTATCCTGCGTGTTTATTACTGGATGGTTAGGTCCGTATGTCAATACTGGCACTAATTGCTTAGCCCACTGCGGTACCACTTCCAAGTTAAACAAGTAAGCATCAGGAAGGTCATCAGATACTCCTTGTGGGGCTTCTCCAGATGTGAGCCTAGAAAGATGATCAGCTCTCAAATGAGTCCTCCCTTTCCTTACCACAACCTCAAAATCATATTCCATTAGCAAGAGAAACCATCTTACTAATCTTCCTGTATTGCATGGCTTGTTTACGAGATATAACAATGCTTGGTGGTCAGTAAAAAATTTAAACTTATTTGCAAGCAAATAGTGTCTAAATTTCTTAACTGCATATACCATGCCTAAGCCTTCTCTCTCAGTAGTGGTGTAATTTCGTTCAGCTGCATTCAATTGTCTACTGGCATAGGCAATTGGAAGATCCATATTACCTTCACCAGTAGGTTGAGCAAGCACACACCCAATAGCGTAATTGGATGCATCCACATGAACATGGAATGGCTTGTTCCAATCTGGTGTGGTCAAGATTGGTGCTGAACATAATCTTCGTTTAAGCTCTTGGAAGGAATTCTCACATTCATCAGTCCACTCAAAGTTAGTCAGAAGTCCGTACATGGGCTTTGCAATGACAGCGTACATATGAATGAACCGGCGATAATAACCACAATGCCCCATGAAGGCTTGCACTTCCTTGACGTTCTTTGGCCTAGGTAACTCGGCTATGGCTCTCACTTTCTCTTCATCGATGGATATGCCATTTTTTGACACTATGTGTCCTAGAATCTTGCCTTGCCTGACCATAAAAACGCATTTTTCTGGGTTCAGGCAGGCTTGATATTCTCTACATTTGTCAAAGATTTGTCTGAGTTCAGGAATATGGGTTTGTCTAATGTTGGAATGAGCACAAAGATCATCAACATAGACTTCTAAATTCTTCCTCAGGAACTCTTTAAATACATGGCACATTAGTCTTTGGAAGGTCGCTGGTGCATTGGTAAGCCCAAATGGCATTACACGAAAGGCAAATATACCCCACTCTGTGGCAAAAGCTGTCTTATGATGATCTTCTGGAGCAATGGCGACTTGATTGTAGCCCAAAAATCCATCGAGGAAGCTGTACACTTCCTTGCCTGCTACTCTTTCTAAGAGATGTTCTGTGATGGGAAGCGGATAGTTATCTCGAATCGTGGCTGCATTAACCTTCTTCAAGTTAATGCATACACGCAGCTTGCCATTCTTCTTGGGCACCACTACGATGGGGGATACCCACTCAGTGTGCTCAATTTCATAGATAAATCCAGCTTCAACCAGTCTATCTATATCCTCTTTGATCTTGGCAGCGTAATTATCGTTATATGTATAGGGTTTTTGCTTAGAGGGTTTAGCATCTGAGGTCATGGGGATAGTGTGTGAGCATATGTCAGGGTCAACACCTTTCAAATCCTTGTAACTCCAAGCGAATACATCTCTGTATTCTCTTAGCAAGGCAATTAACGCATGCTCTTCTTCCTCTGTTAAGTCATGGCCTATGTACGTGCATCTCTCCTCTCCTTCTTCTAGGGCCACTACTATTTTCTTGGTGGTTTCTTTGTTATCATAGGCCTCTCCTACTTGTGCCTCTCATTTAGGCATTCTTATCATGACTCTCCTGTCGTCTATCTCATACTTCTTAAAATTTTCTGGGACCTCAAACAAAGATTCTTCCTCTTCTGGTGAGACTTCTCTCTTCTTTCGTTTCTTCCCTTCTTCCTTCGGGGTCACATGTGTTGCTAATCTTACATCATTTGTAAGCTCTCCATGCCTCTGGGGTTGAAATTCTATATCATGGAAGTATTCTTCATCTGATGCAAATGGTGGGTCCATGATGATTGACTCTAGATCGGAGTCACTTGCATCCTCAAATGCATCAGGGCTAGGTTCGCATTCTTCTAGAACTGCCTCTCCCATGATTGGCTCTATGGAGAAGACTGAAATGTCATAGCCATCCTCATCACAGTGAGGTGTCCATTGTTCCTCATTGATGGCTACATCCATGGTTGCTAAAATTTCTGCCCAGCCGTGAGGTTCAAATTCTTCGTCTGGAAAAACTACAGGTGCATAGGCTGGGTCTTGGATTGATCTATGTGTTTCTTTTGCACCTATCTCTCTGGCTTCTTCTCTCTTCTCTTCTTCTACTGCTACTTTGCACATCCATAAGTGGGTGTCTTCATGCATCCATGAGGATCCTGATCCTATGGAATGCACCGATTCTGTATCATCTTTGGCTCTATGGATGGGGTTCCATTGGATAGGAGGGACATCTCTATGAGAGTAATCCTTGAGATTTACTTTGGTCGTAACACCTAGGTGCTGCAGGTACAAAGAATTGGTCCCCCAATCCTGTACCACTTGCAACTGTCCCATAAAGGGTCGTGCCAAGATCATTTCATAGGCATGGTTCTTGCTAAAATCACATATGGCAAAGGTATGCTCGAACTCGACACCAGAGGTGGTGAGAGTTATTCCTTCTAGCAATCCTAAGGGTCTCTCAATATGACCATCGGCCATCTGCAATTTCATTCTCGTTGGCCTGAGTGCTGGCTTGCCCCAACGCTTCCATAGGGAAGTGGTGGCAATTGCCACTCCTGCACCTGAGTCCAAAATTGCCTTGGTGGTGTACCCCTGGTAGGTAATGGGAAGATAGGTGTTCCCTTCTTCACCTTCACACATGTCTCCTATCTTATCCAAGGGTATCTCAGGCACTGTCCTATGTGATCCTACCTGGGAACGAGGTTTTGCTATCTCGGGTACTTGTTTGGCTACATGTTTCCACACTTCTGGTCTAACCTTAAGCAGCTCTTCCAAAGTGAGACTGCACTGCACTTTGGTGTTCTTCACTACCTCTGTGTTCCTAGGCATGACTGAATCTTCGCTTCTTACCATGACTGTAGGTGTTCTCATACAGGTGGACTTTGCTTCCCATGGGCCTGTGAAATGGGGTAGTTCTTGTAAAGAATTAGACTCGAAGTCTAATCTTTCTTGAGATTGGGTATACTCCTGCTCTCCATAAATGGAAGGAAGGTCTTGTGGGAATTGATCGTGTGTGTCATCCAGAAGTTCAATGGGAGGAGGGGCTTCACTTTCTTTAGCCCATTTGTCTTCTTGAATCTCGCGTAGGAATTCTGGTGTGAACCGATTCATAGAAGATGATGTGTCTGGCTCCGTAGAGTTAGGCACATAGGCTTTCTGGGTAGGAAGACCTACACTTTTACTAGCCTTGTCATGGTGTTGAGGGGCGAGTTCCTTTTGTGATTGTGCCATTAGATTCTCTATTCTTCCTAGGGAAGGGGGGTTGTCTGGTTCAGTGGAATTGGGCACATAAGCTTCCGATGGGGAATGGGTCATGTTTTTGCTTGCTTTATCTCTTTCTTGATTTTTTTCTTCCTTGGCAGATCTTGCAATTATGCCCTCTAACTTCTCTAGAAGTCCATCCAAGTGTAATTGCGTCTTGGCTGAGCCCGAGTAATTGAAAAGGCGACTGGCTTCAAACATCGTCTGAGCCAATGCGACCATTTTCGCGCAAAGCTTGGTTCTTTCTATCTCTAGGTCGGCTCTAGGGTAGCACTTGTCATGATCCGTGACATTTGGCCCTTCTTGGATTCTGGCCTGATATGCTTTAAGCATCATGTCTATGTCTTCAGGAGTGGGATTAGCTAATACTGATCCTGCTTGGGGTGGTGGGTGGGTTACGTGGGGTGTCTTAGAGGGTGGAGGGATGGAGGGTGATGGGGATCGTAGCGGTGGGAATGTGTGAGAGTGCGGTTGAGATGTGATCTCTATGATTTTGGCCTTGGTTTCTCGTAGACTTTCCTCAAGTTCACTCATCTTCTTTGCCCATTGCCTTTTCATACGTTCACGGCTATCTCTCCAAGCTCTAGTCCTTTTCTTTGTCATGCTCTCTGTTTCACTAGCCTCTGGGTTCTTATCCTGGTTTACCCCTTGGTTCTGCTACAACGCCTGAGCTCTAGTCACTACCTGTACTGGTGCGGTGGATGTCACACTTCTTGTGGAGTCTACCACCAACCCAATAACGTTAATAGGGGTGATTTTTGGCATATTATTAGGATTCTTAGGGCAATCTCGTAAGAGATGTTCCTTTCCACATTCTTGGCAAAAGCCCTGAATTGTCACTGACTGGGGTTGTGTAGGTGGAGGTAAGGGACAATCACGAATGAGATGATCTCTCTGACATCTGTAGCACGGTCCTCTTGGGAATGGAGGTCTTACTTGCTTAGGTTGAGGCCTAGGGTTGGGATTTGCATACATGACGTTTGTGTAATCTGACTCCCAACTAGGTTCACTCGGTTCCTCACTGTAGTAGGACTCACCATGTTCAGGAGATTGCATGTAGTAAGCATGGGGACTATCGACATGGGTAGAATCAAAGCTATGGTCACTGGGGTCACTTTCAGAAAGCAATGGTGTTATAGGGACTATAGCTCTATTCAGGTTTTCTTCTGCTGCTGCATATTTTACTAGGATCACATTAGCTGGGGCAGGAGGTTGTTGTGCTAACACAGGTTGAGGCCTTTGGTGGTTTTGGTATGGTTGCTGATAAGGTTGTTGTGGCCTGCCATATGGCTGTTGAGGGTACGGGTTCTGGTATCTTCCCTATTGAGGGTATGGCTGAGGGTAGGGTTGCCTAACCACTTGCTTGTTGTATGGGCAATCTTGCGCGGTGTGATTGGTGTACCTCCGTTCTATGGTGCAGTACTGGCTACTAGGATTAACTTGGGGTTGAGCCATAATGGGACAGACATTCGCCATGTGGTCGCCACCACAAGTATAGCATCTTTTCACAGGGGCAAACCTTGGGATTTGTTTGTTAGTGACACCTAACTTCTGAGCTACTTTCTCTGCCAGTTCCTCAATTGATGTGGATTGCGTGGAAGAGAGGTTAGAGGCACTATCCGCATCTTTGTATATCTTGGAAAGCTCTAACTCCTCCCCTAGGTTATCCTCGATGTCAATGCACATGCGCACACACTCTTCCATGGTCCTAGGGTCCTTCAAGTACACATAAGATCTCAATTTAGTACTTAGCAATCCATCCAGGAATAAAGCCACTTGCTTAGCTGGTGTGGGTAGCTCCGAGACAGGGCATCTTTCTAAGTATTGCCTAAATCTTCTTCCTGCAAGTCTCACGGTTTCTTGAGAGGTTTGCTTGAAGCTGTGAATCAGCGAGGAGGTATTATGCCTTATGCCACTCTTAGAGAATTCAATAATGAAAGCCTCTAAGAGTTGGTCTATGCTCCTGAACTGTCTCTCATTTAGTGGCTGAAACCATGTCAGGGCAGTGTTCCTAAGGGTCAGACCAAAGGCATTGTACTGCGTGAATAGATCCTCCACTTGTTCAGCTCTCAGGACTTGCCTAAACTCAGCCACATGATCGTATGGATCTCCAGTGCCATCGAAGTAGTTCTTCATGGACTTAACTAGCTGAGTCGGTCTCAAAGTCCTTGTGTGCTCTCTAGGTCGTGGTAGAGGGAACTCATCCGCATTTCTTTGATTCCTGTGAGCTCTAAGTATCTCAGGTTCTACTCTATTTGTTTCCGTCCTCGTTCTTTCTCTGCCCACTGGGTTGGCAAAGCTTACTTCTAGTCTATCTCTACTTCTGTCTCTTTGCATTCCATGAGCTTGGGATGTTCCAGCTCCAGGGTGACCATAGGATACATTCGATCTTGGTTGGGGAAAAACGAATTCACCCTTCCAAGTGTAAGCATGCCTATCATTTTCTGTCACCACAAAGATCCTCTCCGAAGCGTGATCTAAGTAGGTCACTCTACCTGGGCTATCAGGATCCTTAAACTCATAGATCATGATTGTTCCTACATCAATTGGCCGATCAGGTTTGTACCTCCATGTTGAAGCTCAAAGTCAAGAACAAAGCATGGAAGCACATCAAAAGGTGGACACACAAGGAAAGGGAGCAAGTAGGGAGCACCAAGAAGTGTATGTCAAATTTTCAGAAGAATCCCCTACAAAAATAGTGATTTCCATCACTAAAAACCATTGTAAATACCATTATCTATTTTTAGTAACTCCATTTTGTTCAAGCCGAGGAGTCCTCGAGCTTGAGGAGTATTAGAAGTACCATCATACCAATTTTCATAATTTTTAGACCTCGTTTGAGCCCTCAAATAAGCCCTGGAACCTAATTTTTAACTAGGCCGGACACTAGGTCTGGACAGGGCCAAAACTAGTCAAAAAACTATAAAAAGAGCTAGAGAGCTCATTTTTGGGGTTAGCTTGTTAGAGAATAGAACTTTTGTAAGAGAACTCTTTTGCAATCTAAGCTTTCCATTGTTCCTCTCTTTGATCTTACTTTGTGCGCGTGTGTGTGTATGTGTGTGCATGTTTGTGTGCTTTCACTCACGCACTTGTGCTTTCACTTGCTCGTGGTCTTCATACCGGTCCTCACGTCTCCGCGCATTGACAAGTAAAGGAGGTGGTGTTTACGCTTGAGCTACACCAAATTTTGGCGCCGTTGCCGGGGAGAGAGCTTCGAGGACGAGCGTTGTGATGGTAAGATCGTAGATTTGCGACGTTGGAAGGTAAAAAAACTATCATTTCAGTCCATTTTCTGTTTTTTCCTCTTCATCTTCATCATCATCATCATCTCCACCTTCTTCCACCTTCTTCTTCATAGAAAATTCTTGTTTTTTAGTGCATTTTTCACCATCTTCATACCATTTTTCATGCATTATTGTGTGGGAAGGAGTTAGGAGAAGCAAGGGAGAGCAAGCGCTGTGTTTTTTTCATGATTTTCTGCTCATACGGAGCTCGCCATAGCTGGCGCTCAGAAATTTGAATTTCCCGCCAAAAAACGCGATTCTGTGATGAAAATCGCGATTCTGTGAAAATTCAAAATTTTTTTGAAAAATCACGATTTCCAGTTTTCCCGCCTACAAGTTGGTTGAAAAGAATCGCGATTCTGTGTTTTTTCTCAAAAAAAAAAACACGATCCTCTGCTCAAAATCGCGATTCTCAAAAAAACACGATTCTCTGCTCAAAATCGCGATTCTCACCAATCACGATTTTCAGCAAAAATACGATTTTGTGAAAAACACGACTTTCTGCTCAAAATCGCGATTCTCACAAATCACGATTTTCAGCCAAAAATACGATTTTGAGAAAAATCACGATTCTGTGGAAAAACACGATTCTCTGGGACAAAATCGCGATTTTCATGTCAAAGACATGATTTTGAGAAAACACGATTTTGTGATCAAAATCGCGATTTTCAGAAACACGATTTTGTGATCAACATCGCGATTTTCAAAAAACACGATTTTGTGATCAAAATCGCGATTTTCAGAAACACGATTTTGTGATCAACATCGCGATTTTCAAAAAACACGATTTTGTGATCAAAATCGCGATTTTCAAAAACACGATTTTGTGATCAACATCGCGATTTTCAGAAACACGATTTTGTGATCAAAATCGCGATTTTCAAAAAACACGATTTTGTGATCAACATCGCGATTTTCAAAAACACGATTTTGTGATCAACATCGCGATTTTCAGAAACACGATTTTGTGATCAAAATCGCGATTTTCAGAAACACGATTTTATGATCAACATCGCGATTTTCAAAAACACGATTTTGTGCTCAACATCGCGATTTTCAGAAACACGATTTTGTGCTCAACATCGCGATTTTTTGAGTTCACAAAATCGCGATTCTCTGAAAGTTCACAAAATCGCGATTTTCTCCAAAGGTCCTGTTTGCCTGTTTTGACCCCCAGGAGCCTGAATTGGCATAACTTTTTCATCCAAAGTCCATTTTTTGAGCTCTATAGCTCGTTGGAAAGCTCGTTTCAAATCCTACACGACCTCAACTGTTTTTTTCAAGAATAACGCGTTGATTTTGAGATAGGATAATTTGAAGTTGACCCTCAAGTGGGACTAGGGAACCAAGGGGACTCCAAAGAATTTTGAACCATATCAAGGGGAAAATTTGGACTCTTGACTAAAGCTTATGAACCTGAGATCTGGTAGACACTTAGGCAAGGATAAACAAAGCATTAGATCTTCTGAGGCTAGTGTCAACCATACATCCAAGTCTTGGGCACAACAACTAAGTGGTCATCTTTTACTAAGTTCAGACACAAGTGATTCAGAAATGTCTTTTAGTATGGGAAAACCTGCAGGTGGCTCAGGGACTGCCCATCTACAAACACCAGAAGGGCCCTATAAGACACAGTTGGAATATATTCGGACCAACCAATTAGGTGCTCGCATCTATGAGGATGGTCTGAGGCGATCAGTGGTCCAACTCAAAAATCCAGATCAATCCTTTGGACTTGAACACCCGGTGGTCAAGTTCGAAGAGGGTTCATACATTGATAAGGAAGGAACCATGTATGTGGTCACCAACCTACCCGATAGGACTGATGAGTTTGGAAATGTCATTCCTGAGAATGAAATAGGAGACCTAGAACAAGGAAATGTAGGACAAGGACCCCAGACTCCTAGAGGTAAGTCAGTTTTAACCCGAGTGATCACTCCAGACTGGCTCCCTCAAGATAACAAAAGCAGAGAACTATTTTTGAATAGAGAAACAGAGGAAGCCTTTTGGAGATTCAAGCCAGATCAACCTAGCCAATTGGGCATAGTCATCATCTACGAGTTCAAGGATCCAGAGATACCAGGCAAAGTTGTCTACCTGGATAACACATCAGAGAAAATTTTCTTGGTAACAGAACATGATAGACATGCATATACTTGGAAGAATGAATTGATTTTCCGTCCACCAAGATCCAATGTTTCCCATGGCCTCCAAGGAGTAGGATCATCCCACGCTCATGAAGCCCAGAGAGGAAGAACTAGAGAGAGACCTGAGGTAAGTTTTGCACACACCGTGGGCAGGAATAGGTCAGGATTTGAAAATGAAAGACCTGAAAGAGAGAGACACCAAGCACATAGGCAACAAAGAGATGAACAAGATTTTCCATTGCCTAGACCCCGAGAGTACCCAAGAACCCTTAGACCCATTCAAGTGATCAAGGCAATGAAGAACTATTTCGATGGGACAGGGGATCCTTATGATCATGTGGCCGAGTACAAACAAGTGCTGAGAGCCGAACAAATTGAGGACTGGTTCACCCAGTACGAGGCATTTGGTTTGACCCTTAAGGGCACTGCCTTAGCTTGGTTTCAACCATTGAGTAGAAGCAGCTATCACGATATAGGTCAACTGCTAGACGAATTCATTGTAGAATTTTCCAAGAGTGGTATCAGGCATAACACATCATCCTTGATCCACAGCTTCAAGCAGACTCCCCAAGAAACAGTGCGACTAGCAGGTAGAAGATTCAGACAGTATCTAGAAAGATGCCCTGCTCTAGAGTTACCCACTCCGGCCAAACAAGTGGCTTTGTTCTTAGATGGCTTACTGAGCACCAAGTTAAGATCATATGTGTACTTGAAAGATCCTAGATCCATAGAAGAGTGTGTGCGGACGTGCATAGACATAGAAGATAACTTGGGTGAGGAGTTAGGATTGTCCAAACTCTACAAAGATTCGGATAGTTCTACTAGTCATACTTCAAAGATCTCCACAGAAATAGAAGAGATAGCTGAGCAAGTTGCCAAGAAGCTGGGAGTCCAAAATAAACAAACACAGAGAGTCACTCCATTGAATCGGTGTTATACTTGTGAGGCGACCACATGGCTAATGTATGCCCAATGCAAAACCAAAACATTAGAGAAAGGAATGCTCCATATTGCACTATTGAGAGAAAATACACAAACCACACGGCTCAAGATTGTCCCTACAATAGGCAGGCTGTTAGACAGAATTATCAGCAACCTTACCCACAAGGTAGGTATCAGAACCAATACCAACAGCCATATTATAGACCACAACAACAATATCAGGTACCATATAGGCCACAACCTGTCTGGGGAAACCAACCACCAGCTCCAGCCAACGTGATTCCAGTCAACTATGCTGTGGGAGAGGAAAATCCAAATAGAGCTTTGGTGCCACTAAACCCATTGATACCAGATAATGACTCTCACGCTCATGGTTCAGACTACTCCCATGAAGGTAGTCCACAGGCTTATTACACAGAGTCACCTGAACATAGTGAGATTTACTCGTATCAATATGAGGTACCACCTATGGAGAAAAATTGGGAGCCAGAATACTCCAATGTCATGTACACACATCCTAACCCTAGGCCCCAGTTGAGACAAATGAGACCACAAGCCCCTAGAGGATCTTGTTTCAGATGTCAAGGTGACCATTTCATTCGTGACTATCCCCACCCACCGTCTCCGAGTCAAGGACAGGCTATCACAATACAGGCTTTTTGTCCTGATTGTGGCAAAGACCATCTCCCCAGAGATTGTCCAAGAAACCCCTCCAGTGCACCCAAGATTACACCCATTAATGTGGTAGGCTTAGTGGCAGATTCAAGTTCAAGTAGTAGCAATGTGGCTCCTATACAAGCTGTCACTAGAGCACAAGCCTTAAAACAGGATAAACCAGTAGAATAATCAGAGTCGAGTGAATCGGGAGAGCCTAATAAGAGGAAAACAAGAACATGGAAGGATACCAGAGAGAAGGCCAATCGCAAGTGGAATAAAAAGTTATCGGAACTAGAAGAAACCTTGAAAGAAGCGAAAACAAAAATAGAAGACATTGCATCTCAAAGCCCCTCGCATACCGAAACTCCATCCACTCCACCTCATCCCACCCCACCACCCATTGTAAATAGACCACAACCAGGGTCGGTTCTTGCAGATCCAACCCCAGAAGGCTTGGACATGATGTTCAAGGCCTACCAGGCTCGACTTCAAGAAGGGCCTACAGCGGCAAACCTAGACAAGAGTTACCCTAGAGCAGATTTAGAGATTGAACGGATGAAAATGTGCACGAAAATGGTAGAACAAGCTCAAGCCATACTTGAGACTAGTCAAAAGTTCAATTAGACGAACTCTATCAAATCAGATTTGCATTTCCATGGCTTACTAGAAAGATTAGAGCAGTTGGTAAACAAACCACAAGTTTCTTTACCTCCTCAGGCTCAACCAGTTATTGAAAGAGGAAGCTCACCACCAATGGGAGCTTATGTTCCTAATTCCACGGATCCAGGAATACCTCCTTCAATTCAACAGTACTCTCAAGAATTCTTGCGGGAAATACAAGAAGAGAAATGGGCCAAGGACAAGGGTAATTCCCCTCCTATTCCTGAGATTGATGATCTTCATGATCAATTTCCCCAAGACATTCCATCTATTTACGGAGATGAAGCAGAACAACAAGAAGGCGAAAGGTTAGATTTTGAATCTAATACCTTAGAAGAACTGCCTCAATTTCCAGGCCCATGGGAATCTGAATCTCTCCAGATTAGAGCTCCCACAATACTAGTAAGAAATGAAGACTCAGTGGTTCCAAGGAACACGGATGTCGTGAAGAACACTAAGGTTCAGTGTCATCTCACTGTAGAAGAGCTGCTCAAAGCAAAACCTGAGCTTTGGAATCATGTGAAGGATCAGGTTCCAGAACTTGATTCCAACATGCCAAAAGCAGGCTCCAAGCAAAGGGTACCAGAGATACCTCTAGACAAAATAGGGGACATGTGTGAGGGTGAAGAAGGTAATACTTATCTTCCAATCACCTACCAAGGTTACACAACCAAAGCAATCATAGATTCAGGTGCTGGGGTTGCTATTGCAACCACCTCCTTGTGGAAGCAATGGGGCAAGCCCACATTAAGACCAACTAGAATGAAGCTTCAAATGGCCGACGGTCATTTTGAAAGACCTCTAGGATTGCTCGAAGGGATAACTCTAACCACTTGTGGTGTGGAGTTTGAACATACATTTGCTATATGTGACTTTGAGAAAAATAACGTCTATGAGATGATCCTAGGAAGACCCTTCCTACGACAATTGCAAATAGTACAGGATTGGGGAACCAACTCCTTGTACTTACAGCACTTAGGGGTCACTACCAAGGTCAATTTGAAGGATTACTCTTTCAGAGATGTACCACCCCTACAGTGGAATCCTATCCACAAAGCGAAAGAAGATTCCATCTCTGTGCATTCTGAACGTTCACCAGATCCATCATGGTTGCATGAAGATACTCATTTGTGGATGTGCAAGGTTGCAGAGGAAGAGGAAAAACGCTTGAAGGCAAGAGAAGAAGGAACTTCGCCAGGAGATAGACCAGTTAGAGACCCAGCATACACACCGATGATCTTTCCAGATGAGGAGTTCGAACCTCATGGCTGGCCAGAAATCTTAGCCACCATGGACATTGCTGTCAATGAAGAACAATGGACACCTCATTGTGATGAGGAAGGTTATGATATCTCAATGTTCATGTGTCAGCCCTTGCTAGAAGAATGTGACCCTACTGATGTCATAGAAGAAGAAGAGAATGACGATGATATAGAGTCCATTGTGATGGATAGTTGCTTTAACTCAGAGCAGCACTATCTAGAAGATATAGGAGTGTTCACCCAGAAAGAAGAAGAACCTCTCACAAGTATTAAAACGGTAAACTCAAAGGATGGAAGCGAAAGTAGTCAAAAGAAAAAGAAAAGAAAAGCAGTGAAACAAGAAGAGGAGGAATCATTGTTTGAAGTACCAGAAAACTTCAAGAAATATGAAGTTGACGACCGCAAAATTTTGGTACGAATGCCTAAGAGAGAGGCCATCATAGGAGAATCATATGATAATAAAGAAAAGACCAAGAAGATTGTAGTGACCATTGAAGAGATCGAAGAGAGATGCACATATATAGGAGATGACCTAAGTGCAAGAGAAGAAATGGAGCTTGTAGCTCTATTAAGGGAATATAGGGATGTGTTTGCATGGCACTATAGAGACTTGAAAGGGGTAGATCCAAGAATTTGCTCTCATACTATCCCCATGACTGCTGATGCTAAGCCCACCAAACAGAAGCCCTACACATATAATGATACCTATGCAGCAAAAATAAAAGAAGAAATTGATAGGTTGATTGAAGCCGGATTCATCTATGAGATTGAGCATACCGAATGGGTGTCCCCCATTGTTGTGGTACCCAAGAAGAACGGGAAGTTGCGAGTGTGTATTAACCTTAAAAAAGTTAATGCCGCTACGATTAGAGATAGTTATCCACTTCCAATCACAGAACACCTTTTGGAGCGTGTTGCAGGCAAGGAAGTTTATAGCTTCCTTGATGGATTTTCAGGTTACAATCAAGTAGCCATTGCCCCAGAAGATCAACACAAAACAGCTTTTGCTACAGAGTGGGGAATCTTTGCATTTCGTGTGATGCCATTTGGGCTCACCAATGCACCTGCAACATTCCAAAGGCTCATGTGTCATGTCTTCAAAGAGTTCTTGCGAAAGAGCTTAGAAGTGTATGTGGATGATTTATGTGCTCATTCCCAAGAAAGAAGGGTTCACATCCCTGAGCTCAGACAAATCTTCAACAAGTGTAGAGAATATCGAGTGTGTCTAAACCCAGAAAAGTGTGTGTTTATGGTGCGTCAAGGTAAAATCTTAGGGCATATTGTTTCTAAGAATGGAATCTCAACAGATGAAAATAAGGTACGAGCCATAGCGGAACTACCAAGGCCAAGGAATATTAAAGAGGTACAAGCCTTTATGGGCCATTGTGGATACTACCGTAGGTTTATCCACATGTACGCGATCATAGCTAGACCCCTTTATGCCTTGTTGTCTAATTTTGAGTGGAACGACGAATGCGAGAATTCTTTCAACGAACTGAAGAAACGTTTGTGCATGGCACCAATACTCACCACTCCTGATTGGAATAAACCATTCCATGTCCATGTGGATGCATCCAATCATGCCATAGGATGTGTGCTAGCACAACCCACAAGTGAAGGAAACTTAGATTTGCCCATAGCATATGCTAGTAGACAGCTCACTGCAGCTGAACGGAACTATACCACCACTGAGCGAGAGGGCTTAGGCATGGTATATGCTGTGAAGAAGTTTAGACACTATTTATTGGCCAACAAGTTCAAGTTTTTTACTGATCATCAAGCCTTGTTATATTTGGTCAATAAACCTTGCAATACTGGACGCTTAGTAAGATGGTTCCTCTTACTAATGGAATATGACTTTGAAGTTGTTGTCAGGAAAGGTAGAACCCACCTTCGGGCAGATCACCTTTCTCGCATCACTTCAGGAGAGTCACCGCAAGGAGTGTCTGACGAATTACCCGATGCTTATCTGTTCAATTTAGAAGTTGTTCCTAAATGGGCAAATAAGTTGGTACCAGTCCTAACCTTTGGCCCTGCAAATAAGAATGTGAAAACATCACAAGAAGAAATTGTAAAATCACAAAAATATCACATATTAGCAGGAAGCATGTACAAACAATATACTGAGGGTGTATTAGCTTGTTGTGTGGAGGATGATGAACATAGTAGTTGGTTGCAGCAAGCCCATGAAGGAATGCTAGGAAATCACTATTCTAAACAACGAACATTGCAGAATCTAAAGCGTTTAGGAGTGTATTGGCCTAGCATGGACAAAGAAATACATGAGTGGATTAAGAATTGTCCAAGGTGTAGAGAGAGACCCCCAGTGGAGTATGCGACCCTTTATCAAGTGTCTTTAATTCCAGAGTGGAGTGCTCCATTGGTAGAGTTTATGAGATCGGGAAGATTACCCAAAGAGGCCAGTCTAGCAAGAAGACGAAATATGGAGCAAGAGGCTCAAGGCTATGCCTTAGTAGGAGAGAACCTATACCGAAGAGGTAAAGATGGTTACTTAAGACTGTGCGTTCATGAATCAGACTATTTAAGGGTCTTAGAGACTGCACACAGTGGTGTTGCAGGTGGACATTTTGGTCCTGACCGAGTGATTAAGACCATTCTATTCTCAGGACTTTGGTGGCCCACTCTTCATATGGATGCACATACCTATGTGAAGAAATGTGACACATGCCAACGTGCACAATATCCAGTTAGAAAAGACGAGATGCCTTTGAGGCCAATGATGGGAGGGCGTGCATTTTCCAAGTGGGGCATAGACTTCATAGGTCCTATTAATCCCCCTGCTAGAAACTCCCATGCAGAGTATATTATTGTAGCCACAGATTACCTTACCAAGTGGGTAGAAAGAAAGCCACAACAAAGAATGATGCTCAGACGACGGCTAAGTTCTTATTCGAGAATGTGTTCACGAGATATGGGCTACCAATAGAGTTAGTGAGCGATAGAGGCACACACTTCTTGAATGAAGTCATTGAAAATCTTCTCCAAGAATTCTTGGTGATACATAAGAAATCTGCACCCTATCACCCACAAGCTAACGGACAAGCCGAGAGTACCAATAAGATCCTTTGTAACGTATTGACAAAATTGGTAAATAATAAACGCTCTGATTGGGACAAACAACTTCATCATGCTGTTTGGGCTTATCGAGTTGCCTACAAAATAGTACTCAATGCCACCCCATTTCAGATGGTCTTTGGACAGAATGCGGTGCTACCACTGGATTTCTTAATCCCTGCTTTAAAAGTAGCACAAGAGCATGAGTGGAATGGACATGAATTGTCATCTAGGATCTTTGATCTAGAACGCTTAGGTGAGACAAGGCTACGAGCGGCTGCAGGCATCTACGCTGCAAAGAAAAGGCAAAAGGCCTACTTCGATGCACACATTAAGGATAAGGGATTGAAAGAGGGAGATCTAGTGTTGGTTTACACACTGAAACAACATGCCCGTAAGTTGGAAAAACGAGGATATGGACCCATGATCATTAACAGAATTTCCACTAGTGGCGCGGTTCAATTGGCTACTTTAGAAGGTGATATCTTGCCAAACTATATTAGTGGTTGTAGAGTCAAGTTATATCAAGAACCTCTTACAGAGGACATGCTAATGAGACTCAACACTGCTAAGAAACGAAAAGAAGAAGAGTTAAGAGTGAGAGAAGAAGCACAGGCAGAGGCTAGAGAGCGCATAAGGCGAAATAAGTTAAGACGACTTGGCCTAGATGTCAACTCAAAAGCTCCAAAATATCACATGGATATGTGCCAAAAGTCAGGCATAGCGACTTCTCAGGTCATTGACCGAAGACCCTTTGTGACCATAGAGATAGGACAAGGGAAGGGTGCAAGGACGGTGAAAGCATTGATTGACTCAGGTGCAGCAAGTAGTGCAGTTAGACTTTCCTACTGCCAAGACTTGCAGTTGAACATCAATCCCATAGAAGCTTATCTCATAGGATTGGGAGGTGTGGAAACCCCTTGTTTGGGCGAGGTGGAACTTCCCATCTACCTTCAAGATGTTCCAATGAAAGTCAAAGCGCTAGTATGTCAAGATGAGAACCTTACAGAACCACTTGTCTTGGGTCAAGATTGGATCTATGACCATGCAGTTAACTTAAACCTAAGAAGTCAAATTCTTCAAGTTTGGGTACATGAACAGTGCATTACATTAGAATTAGAGAACTGCATGCTCCTAGATCATGGCACCACACACTCTCTTAGTTCTTCCAAGACTAATCATATGAAAGAAGATGTTGTATGTGTCAAAAGCTCTATGATGCAGAAGGAGTCAATCGTGGACGACCAGGTTCGAAGGCGGGTGGATCTTTCTTCTTCTCCAAAGAATCAAGTAGCCACAGTAGTGAGTCCACCACACAAGCAAACACAACCGTTCACGACAACTGCTACATCAAATAGAAAGACACCATTCGATAAAAAAGCAGTTCCGAGCATGAAGCAGATATGGGTACGCAAAGGAGAGCAACCACCAGCCTTGCCCCCACAAATCCCATCTAGGCAAGCCAACCAGGCCAGAAGACGAGGGAAGCAGCTCAGACAAGCTCAATCACAAGGTATCCAACAAGTTTGGGTGCCTAAGAAGTTAGCTGCAGCTCAACAAGGGCAATTACAGATGTGGGTACCTAAGAAGCTCCTACATCTACAACAACCTATGTTCTCCCACATGCGAAAGGTCTCAACAAAGAATCCAAAAAGAGAAGAGGGTAAGAACCACGTACAGAGACCAAAGGAAGATCAAATCAGCTCTTCAACATTAGTAGGCAGACATGCAAAAAGGATATGGGCTTGGAAGCCAAAAGTGCAAGTAGCCTCCACCGAACCAAAGCGTCAACCACACTGGATACCACAGTTCAGACAACATCCAAAGAGAAAGACGCCTGAAGTGACCTCTACAGTGCAAAATGATGTTCTAAAATGGACTCCAATAAGGAGGATTACATCAGTTCGAGACTCAATGGATACCTCCACCAAGGTCGGCATCAACCTCCACAAATAACATCGAAAGCCTTGAACGAGCAACAACCATGTGCTCCTTGCACAACCCTGTCTTTTGCACCATTCAGGTCATGCATTTCCAAAGTATGCATTAATATAGGGCCACATTACACTGCCGTGCATAGACACACTTGAGAATCCCATGCACAAGAGCACAGTGACATATGTCAAACATTTCTATTGATACTAACTTTTGTGTTCTTGTTTGGTGATATCCTTTTCCAAAAAAAAAAAAAAAAAAAAAAAAAAAAAAGTGGGAGAGAGCTTGTTCCCAGGTGTGGCTTATGAAACATGAATGAGTCATGCTTAGTTGAAGGTGGAACTGTTGATTACTAGGCATTTATCAATTTGGATAGAAGTGTGTCTCGGCCAGCAGTGAGATTATTGCTGCCTTATCTGGTAGATGACAAGCACTTGGCATGAACATGGCATCTACAACTATGATTTTCTCTTACCATGATAGGAATAAAGAGCTTGAAGGTTTGCAACTTGAGTGATGCTTAACTACTTCATGTACCAGAGCATCCAAGGAGATATCTGCTCAAGGTAGTTCTGGCGGAGAAGACTCCTGCATATGGGAGCTAAAGAGAATATGTGAAACTCAGCTTGGTGTAGTTACCCAATGTTGCTTGCCAAGGAATATAAAGCAATTCAATTCTCAGTATTTCCTGAACCAGTATGGAACAGTAGCACTGGTGAATGGTCTATGTCAACCAGCATGGTAATCTTTTAGAAACCGGCACGTGTCCAATATTCCTCTGAGTGTCAATATAGGGAAGTGAACGTGCATGAGCCCAAGCTCATAAATGCACATTGTCAGTGACAAATGTTGCTTTGAAAAGAGGAGAGGGGATCCACCACTCAAAAGATCTCATCAGTGGACAATCAACATGGACATTCATCAACAAGGTTCCATCCCAAAGGCCGAGTGTACAACACGAAGAGACAAACATCCATCAACCTTCCCCATGGTAAGTATCTTTACTCTGGAAACACCATAACCATGATAGTTTAGGAAACCTCTTCGTCAGCATACCCTTGAGCACTTAGCTCAAGACCCGCAATTTTTGCACCATACTTCTTCCAATGCATTTTCCAAGTAAGCATGCGTAGGGCTACATTACAAGGCCGTGCACAAGGCACATTCTTTGTTCAACCCAGGCACGAACACACTTACCCATCATTCATTATGGGTTATGAGTAGTTGGCATGACTGCTCTCAACATCATCTTTGGAAGAGCTAGCGGACGTCATGGGAACAACATCCATATCTCGGAAGCAAATTGAAGCCAGTAGTTGCTCCAAATCACTCTTGACAACCTCTTTTGAGCAACTTGCAGTTTTGAAAGCTCACAACGACACATTCTTGCTGGAATCCAAGGAACCAGCTCATACAAACGGATGGACACCACCTCTCAAAGCACTACATAGAACAGCCCTTCCAACAAGGGTCTGTCAGGGACGACAGACTCGAGAGGGGGGGGAGTGTTGAAGCTCAAAGTCAAGGACAAAGCATGGAAGCACATCAAAAGGTGGACACACAAGAAAAGGGAGCAAGTAGGGAGCACCAAGAAGTGTATGTCAAATTTTCAGAAGAATCCCCTACAAAAATAGTGATTTCCATCACTAAAAACCATTGTAAATACCATTATCTATTTTTAGTAACTCCATTTTGTTCAAGCCGAGGAGTCCTCGAGCTTGAGGAGTATTAGAAGTACCATCATACCAATTTTCATAATTTTTAGACCTCGTTTGAGCCCTCAAATAAGCCCTGGAACCTAATTTTTAACTAGGCCGGACACTAGGTCTGGACAGGGCCAAAACTAGTCAAAAAACTATAAAAAGAGCTAGAGAGCTCATTTTTGGGGTTAGCTTGTTAGAGAATAGAACTTTTGTAAGAGAACTCTTTTGCAATCTAAGCTTTCCATTGTTCCTCTCTTTGATCTTACTTTGTGCGCGTGTGTGTGTATGTGTGTGCATGTTTGTGTGCTTTCACTCACGCACTTGTGCTTTCACTTGCTCGTGGTCTTCATACCGGTCCTCACGTCTCCGCGGATTGACAAGTAAAGGAGGTGGTGCTTACGCTTGAGCTACACTCCAAAAGGCTTCATCAGTCTCTCGATTGAGGAGCAAATCTATGCTCTTATTATCCTTGGGAATCCACTCCGGTGTGATAATCCTAGTGAGAACCGATTTACCTCGAGGGGTTCTAGGTTCTGCACCCATGTTTCCTTGCTCCAGGTCACCTAAGTCTGCTTCTGGGATCACATTTCCAAATTCGTCCGTCCTATCTGGGTGACTGGTGACTACGTATATGGTTCCTTCTTTGTCCAAGTATGCTCCGTTTTCGAACTTGACAGCTGGGTGCTCTAGTCCAATGGATTGATCAGGATTCTTAATCTGTACCACAGATCTTCCTAGGCCGTCCTCATAGATGCTGGCACCTAATCGGTTGGTCCTAAGGTATTCCAACTGCGTTTTGTAAGGGCCTTCTACCCTGTGCAAGTAAGGCACTCCTGAACTTCCTGTAGGTCTCTCCATACCTTGAGACATCTCGGATTCACTAGTCTCAGAACTTGGGTAGTATGAGTGGTGGCTCAACTGCTGGGCCCACGACCTAGCAGTGTGGTTGACACTAGCCTCTGAAGACCTAAGGCTTTGTCTATCCCTTACTAGATGTCGCCCTGATCTAAGGTTCATAAGCCTAGCTGAATAGCCCAATTTTGCCCAAGTACAACCTCGTTGCAGAGTCCTTTTGTATCAGTTACTTGATTCTTTTTAGTTGATTCCCGTTGTTAAAATTCTTGTCTGATATCACGTCGTAAGGTATATTTGAGTGTAGCTTCGCACTTACAGTTGACCGTTCCACGTTAAGTTCTTTTCCTTTAAAGTTCTCGACAGTACAAAGATTATGTCCTTAGCTTGAACTTGAAAGTTTGGGTATACTTCAACTTGATAATTGCCTATCGTCGCCCTGACTTACTCCTACTTCTAATCGTTCTTAGCCTAAGCTAGGAATTGACGAAGGGGAGTTGAGAGTATTCCGACCTTTCTTGCTGATCCTTGCTCTTTAGTGCTCGAGAAGTTGATTCTCAAGCTTGCGCAAAACCCTTGCTTGGACGCTCTCAATTGCTTCTCAATAGACCTGCATCAGTCCCAAGATTAGCTCCAAGTTGACCTTTCAATTGACAGACAATTTATTTCAGACACTTTTTTAATGACCCTTGTTCCCCCTTTTGTATTGCTAAAAATTTCCTCTAGAGCTCCCTTGGTGTTCCTACCCCTCAGTGTGCCAACTTCCAAATATCCTATCTGAAAAGCAACGCATTATTCTTATAAAAAACAGTTGAGGGCGCGTAGTATATGCCACGAGCTTTCCGACAAGCCCTAGAGCTCAAAAAATGGACTTCGTATGAAAAAGTTATGGCCGTTCAGGGTTTAGGGGGTTAACTAGACCAATAGAACCTTTCAGGGGTTTTAATGCATTTTTCTAAGGCCTTTGCAAGTGTATGAGTATTTGAGAGTGCAAATATGCCCAAAATTTAGCCTAAATTTCCAAAAAATTTACCCCTTATTTTTTGCCGAAAATGTCTGTCTATCGCGATAGACGGTGTCTGTCGCGATAGACACAAACTATCGTGGGGGGTTGTCTGTCGCGATAGACGGTGTCTGTCGCGATAGACGGTGTCTGTCGCGATAGACGGTGTCTGTCGCGATAGAGTGGTCTGTCGCGATAGACGGTGTCTGTCGCGATAGAGTGGTCTGTCGCGATAGACGGTGTCTGTCGAGATAGACGGTGTCTGTCGCGATAGAGTGGTCTGTTGCGATAGACGGTGTCTGTCGCGATAGAGTGGTCTGTCGCGATAGACGGTGTTTGTCGTCTGCCGTGATTTGGTCTGTCGCGATAGACGGTGTCTGTCCCGATAGACTAGGTCTGTCGTGGAATTTTGGTCTGTCGCGATAGACAGGTGTCTGTCGCGATAGACGGTGTCTGTCGCGATAGACGGTGTCTGTCGTCTGTCGTGATTTGGTCTGTTGCGATAGACGGTGTCTGTCGCGATAGACTGGGTCTGTCGTGGAATTTTGGTCTGTCGCGATAGACGGGGTCTATCGTGGGTCTCTGTCTGTCGCGATAGACGGTGTCTGTCGCGATAGACTGAAAAAACGCAAATTTTTGAGAAGCTTCTAGTGATTTAGAGTGCTCTAATGGTGTAGGTTACCGTGCCAAACACGCATTCACAAAATATTAAGTTTTCCTGTCTGTCGCGACAGACAGAGGTCGTCGTCCCGAGACCTGTGCAGAGTCTGTCGTACCTGCGCACACTACTGGAGAAGGTGGTACAGCTAGTTCCTGCAACAAAAGCTCAAAAACACACCAAGAAACAGATAGCATGCAAGCTCTCTCTCGCACTCTCTCACAATGAAATGAGGGAAATGAGGTGGGGGGTGTAATATGACCCAAAAAACTGAAATTTTTTGTGGAGATGGAGATGGAGGTGGGAGATGGTGGGGATGATGATGGTGATGATGGTGATGCGAAAGTAAGGAAAAAATGAAGAAAAATCAAGAGAAAGAAGGATATTACCTATAACTCCAATGTCTCAACTCGACGTCTTACCATCACACACTCGTCCTCGAAGCTCTCTCCCCGGCAACGGCGCCAAATTTGGTGTCACTCTAGCACAATGGTGAGTACCAACGTGAGAAGATTCACCTCATAATTGTCAATCCGTGGAGACGTGAGGACTAGTATGAAGACTATGAGCAAGTGAAGGCACAAGTGTGTGAGTGAGAAGCACACAAGCATGCACACACACACACACACACGCACACAAGGCAAGAACAAGGAGAGGAACAATGGAGTTCTTTGCATTAATAAAAAAGTCTCTTACATAAGCTCAATTCACAAACAATCTAACCCCAAAAATGAGCTCTCTAGCTCTTTTTATAGTTTTCTAACTAGCTTTGGTCTTGTCCAGACCTAGTGTCCGGCCTAGTTAAAAATTAGGTTCTAGAGCCTATTTGAGGGCTCAAATACAGTCTAAAAATTATGAAAATTGATATGTAGCTAGTTCTAATACTCCTCAAGCTCGAGGACTCCTCGGCTTGCACAAAATGGAGTCTATTCTACCAAAAACAGAATTTACAATGTTTGTGTAGTGATTAAAATCACTTGAGTTGTAAATGGTCCATGGAAAAAAATGATTTGGCCTTGTTGCCGTATTGTGCATGACTCCTCTGTTGCTTTGTATGCCAACACTCGGTCAATTCTTCCTCAAATGCAGTGATTTAAAGCTTGTTGGATTTAGCTTGAAGTAATCTACATAATTCAAAGTTTTAAGACATTCTATTCAGCCATTTTGGAGAAATCTGCGTCGAGGTGATCTCTGGTCATTTGCTGCTACAGTCCTAAAAAGTCGGGGGTATAGCTTAACTTGCTAAATTGATTTCTCTTAGAATAGTTTATCATTTTACATCATTTCACTTGGAATAGGTAGCTTACTAAGCTAATTAGATACCCCTAAAAGGAATTTTTCCAATTCCTACTGTGCTGGTCATACTGAGCAAAATATCGAGCACGTGTCAAGACATAAATAGAAGGTTTTCTTGAGTTTGTGACTTCCAAAGTTATCTGTTTTGATTCAATCATTGCACACATCATTTCCAAAGTACATAGGACATTTTATGATGTCATTGGAAAGCTAAGGAGGTCTAGTTATCAACTTTGAAGCAAAAGAGGGCTGGTACAAAGCAGGTTTAGCAGTACCTACTCAGTCTCTTGGAGTATCCATCCATCTTTCCCAACAGGGTTGAGTGTATGGAATGCACAAAAGTATAAGGAATAAGCAAAATATGCTATACGAATGAATGCGACATTCACCGGTGGTACTTCCTATTTTTCAGGAATATGTAGAGATTGACCCCGAGACAAAAACTTAGATTCCTCCCCATCTAATGAACCAAATACTTTGAAAATTTACAGGAATAAACTAGACACTAATACCTTTCCAATGAGTCATCTTGCACGCAATTTGAAGCTGTGGAGAGAGAGCAGCAGCCTCTGCAAGATTACTATTGGCGAAGAAGATGATGCAGAGAATTGAAGGAGCAAGACAATGATGGTCACAAGTGTATGTATATTGCTTCCATGTAATGTACAAGTGATTTCAAGTCTTTATATAGACTCTAGGAGTGTTCCATGACTTTTACAAGTTGAATTTGAATTCAAATGAAGGTGCAAATGGTTGTTGGAGGGAATCAATTCACTTTCCTACAATCTAGGAAAAGTGAAGATCTAGTTTGATCTACTTTTAGGTGATTTGATTTGCTTGATTGAATGCAACTTCAACCACCACAAATTCGTGGGATTTGGGCTCTATCTTTCTACCTTTACATGTGTAAAGCTCAAGGCTTTTACAACGGTAAATGAGCCATCAAAAATCTCTCAAAAAAAATACAATAAATGAGCATATGAAAAAGAACTCTCTAACAGATATTCTTTCGACGTGATAGCCTTTGATGTAGATCAAATCCACCTCAAGCATAGTGTAAGCTTGATGTTCCCACACTTTTCTAATTTTTTTCTCATCTTTGTCTTGGTTCTTCGAATGTGTAGCATTTGTAGATTTCTGCTTACTAGTAGAAGAGCTCCATTTTCCTTTGCCCTTCTGAGTAGCCAAGAAAGCTTGATCTGCAACACACATAATGGACCTGTTCTGCCTAGACTGATCTTCCTGCAACAGAACAGAGACTAACTCCTCAAATGATAAGGCATTTGGATTGCCTTTCATGATCAATCAAAGAGTAGAAGCAAAACTCTGATATGAATCAAGAAGACCATTCAGAACGGTCTGCACAAGTGAGCTATCTGGTATAACCTCATCAGTAAAAATCAATTGTTCCTTCAAGTCTTTGATCTTTGTCAAAAAATTTTCCATAGAATCATCTTCATTCATGTGCTCACTCTCCAACTGTTTTCGGAGGTAAGCAACACGAGCCTTATTCCTAGCCTGGTACAATGTGGTAAGTATATCGCAAGCATCCTTTGCTGTTATGCAAGAGCGAATATGAGGAATAATGGCACGTTTGACAGAGAAAGCTATCAATGCATGTGCCTGGGCATCTCTGCCATCCCAATGAATCTGCTCTATAGTAAGTGCAACAGAAACAACAGCATGAACAGGAATCTGCAGAATATCATCTTCGACACCATCTCCATCAGCTTCAACACTTGTATTTGCAGTACCTGTAGTCCTAGGTGTAACATGACATCTTTCAACACCCTGCACAATGTTCCACAGTCCTTTTGCAACCAATACATGTCGCATCATATAAGCCCATAATGGGTAGTTGGTGCCATCCAACTTATCGTCAATAGCCAACATACGGAATACATCACTGCTTTCAGCCATGGTCGATGACTAAAATACCTTGATGCAAAAAGTTGACTGTATCTCAAAATGTTGAACAGAACTACCCAGACGAGTTCTGCTAGACCTGTAGAAGACTGCGAGACGATTATACTGGCGAATAGAAACTAGTATATACCTTTGGCACAAAAAGACAAAATAGCCTGCACAAGCATTGTGATAGTGCGTTTGGAGGCCTAAACGAGCTCAGATTGTTTTTTTGGCACCACATAGTGAAGTTGTTTTGATCTCTGAAACAGCCTGAGTATGCTCACCAAATTTCATGCAAATCTGAGACTGCAACCGGAGAGGTGTAGATGATGCCCTAGATGAAGCGGTGACCTGCTCTAATACCAATTGTTGGAGTTAGACGTCTGTAGAAGCACGCAAACAGCATAAGGAAGAAGAAGCTTGGAGCACAACACACAATACTGAATGTATTACTAGAGAATGTACAAAGATAAGTAACCCATTAGGGCAATAGGCGTATATACAAGCCGGGGGAAAAAACCTCCTAAAGAGGGAAAAAAGTGCCCCAGCAATCCTAGTGTGTTCACACACATCACTACCTAAATATAACAACACCAAGCATTTGGAGCACTCAAGGTATAGATAAGTCTCATTATATGGCATGCAATGAATACTTCAAGCATATCCAACATGGAAGCAATAGTTGAAAAGGAATTAAACTTTGTGAACTTTTCTAGTGGTATTACAAATGAATCGTACATAATTTGCATGCCAAGAACAGTGCAAACGCATCAAAGATTATGCAAGCCATAAAGGAGGCTCAATTAAGAAGAGAGAAAAAAACTCAATAATTTAGAACTTTAATGTGCTTGATGCACAAGAGAGATCAAGAAGCAGAAGGAAATTTTTTAATCATTGATCGAATGAAACTATCTATTGGACATTCCCCTTTCTATTACAGATGTTTTGAAATACATCACAATGATACACTCAATGCTTTGTATAAAAAATAACTACTTGAATTAGATATCTTTTTCTAGTACATAATAAAATAACCTCCTCCTCACTGATTGGGTAATCTAATAAAAATTGTTGCTCTAGATTCCTCTTGAATTGTATTAACTCATTTTTCTATAAGGTTGTAGGTGCTCAATTTTCTCTATTCTTTGAGCTAACAAAAGCACTAAATAAGCACTAAAATATGCTCTTCTTGAGCATTGGGATGAAGGATGATAGATAAAAATATATAATGCTAAAAAATTCTCTATCAAGTTAGTTTGGTTGTAACTATTAAGAATAATATATGCACCTTGTAATAAAGTAAGTGGGTGATCTAGGGATCCGATTGGTTCAGACAGATCTGAAATCGGATTCCGTTTGGTCATTCGTTTGTGTGGCCAAAGATCTCGAGTCTAGACTTACTGGTAGGTCATTTACTCTTGTAACCAAGTAATCCACTTAGCCTAATGGTTAAGACTCAAGGGTGTGAAGGACGAGGTCTTGGGTTCAATACCCATGAGGTACATGGGAAGAGTATTTTGCCCAAAGAGCTCTAGAACCTTCTAGAAGCATCCACTGGACACTTGGCGCACATGTAGTTACATGGCTGACACTTGGATGATTAGCATTCACCTGCCCAAGAAGGTAGTCCCCTGGAGAGAGCTATATATAGAGGCATTTGGTTGGGAGGAGAGTCATTCATTCATGAGCATTTCCAGTCGCTACGCTGTTGCATTGGTATCAGAGCTTTCACTCCATAGCTTTCTTTAAGATTGATTTACGCCAAGGTTATCATCAGATCAGAATCAAAGATGATGATATTCCTAAAACAGCCTTTCGAACAAAGTTTGGTCACTACGAGTTTTTAGTGATGCCGTTCGGGTTGACAAACGCACCCGCAACATTTATGACTTTGATGAATCAAGTGCTTAAGCCGTATTTGGGAAAATTTGTTGTAGATTTTCTCGATGATATTCTGATCTACAGTAAAGATCATGAAAATCACTTAGAGCACTTGAAAAAAGTTTTTCAACTTCTTCGCGATAATAAACTTTACGGTAAAGAGTCAAAATGTGAATTCTTTACCCCAGAAGTAAAGTATTTAGGTCATATTATTTCCGCGGAAGGAATCAAAGTTGACCCGAAAAAGGTCCAAGCGATTCTTGAATGGCCTGAGCCCAAGACGGTTCGAGAACTACAAAGTTTTCTCAGATTGGCAGGATATTATCGGAAGTTTGTGGCTAGATATGCCAAGATTGCAGTACCTTTGACGGATCAACTCAAAGGGAAGCATCAAAAGTTAAATTGGAAAGAAGAGCAAGCAAAGAGTTTTCAAGAACTTAAACTTGCTTTAGCATCGGCCCCGGTTCTACAGATCATAGATCCGAACAAGCCTTTCCAATTAGAGACAGATGCAAGTTCATCTGCAGTAGGAGCAGTACTAAGCCAAGATGGTCGACCAATAGCTTTCGAGAGTAGAAAGCTAAGTCCTGCTCAGCAAAACTACTCTACCTATGAGCGAGAGATGTTCGCTATTATAAATGCTCTAAAGAAATGGCGCCATTATCTATATGGATCAAAGCTGACCATAGTTTTTGATCAAGAGAGCATAAAGTGGTTTGCAAACCAACCTGATCTTAGAGGTAGAAAAGCAAGATGGGCCGAACAGTTGCAAGAGTTCGATTATGAGCTCAGGTACAGAAAAGGAAAGTTCAATGCAGTGGCAGACGCCCTAAGTCGGATGCCTATGTTGAACAATCTAAGTTTTGTACAAATTCAAAGTGAATTTATTTCAACTTTGAAAGGAAGCTGCAAAGAGGATCCAAGCTTCAGTCAAGCATGGAAAGCAGCTGAACAAGATAAACAAACTGAAGCAAGTACTTCTGAGAGAAAGTTTAAACACTATTCTCTCCAAGATGAATATTTGCTTTATAAAGGTAAGGTTTGTGTCCCAAGTATAGTGGACATACGAAATCAAGTACTTTTCGAATGCCATGATGCTCCAAGTGCAGGACATCCTGGTATTAACCGAACCTATGAGTTAGTAAAAAGACATTTTTATTGGCCTAGTTTGCATCGAGATGTGCAAAACTATGTGTCTAAGTGCCATAAATGTCAAGTAAATAAGTTTGAACGACTTAAAGTTGGAGGATTGCTGCATCCTTTGGAAATTCCCAAAGGAAAGTGGGAAAGCATTTCCATGGATTTCATTTCTGGGTTACCCCGCACTCAGAAGGGCTTTGATTCAGTCTGGGTTGTAGTTGATCGATTGACTAAACTTGCTCAGTTTATACCAGTCAAGACTACTTATAAGACTCCAGAACTTGCAAAAATATTTGTAAATCAACTTTATAGACTCTATGGTCTTCCAGTAGACATAGTTTCTGATAGAGATGCTCGATTTACAAGTCATTTTTGGCGAGCAGTCTTTAGTAGACTTGAAACTAAACTAAGTTTAAGTACAGTTGAACATCCCCAGACGGATGGACAGACAGAGAAAGTCAATCAGATTTTGGAAGACATACTTAGAGCTTATGTTACTTCCAAACAGATTGATTGGGAAGATTATCTTCCTTTAGCTGAATTTGCCTATAACAGTGCCAAGAATTCATCAACTGAATTTAGTCCATTCATGTTGATGTACGGTTTCCAGCCTAGGTCTCCTTATGCAGTGGGACTTCATAATGAACGAGTTCAAGCAGCTCAAGAGTTCCTTCAAGACATGAACTTCAAGCTTAAATTAGCTAAAGAAAATTTAAAGAAAGCTCAAGATCGTGCAAAGGCTTATGCCGATCCAAAGCGAAGAGATGTTACTTGGCGATCAAGTTTATCTTCGTATTCCTGAAAGATCGGAAAAGTTCAAGACTGGTCAATGCGCCAAGTTGTCGCCTAGATATTGCGGTCCTTTTCCAATCACCAAGAAAGTTGGTTTGTGGGCTTATGAATTGCAACTTCCAGATGATAGTTGGATTCATCCAGTGTTCCATGTTAGTCGACTTAGGAAGAGTCTAACAGATTCAGATAATCTAGTTGGACATCAGGTCATACTTCCTATTCCAATAAATGAAACAGTTCCTCATGAACCTGAAAGGATACTTCGCACCCGAGATAAACGTACAAGAAGCCACTTGTATGAAGAGTGCTTAGTAAAATGGAAGGATGGAACTGAAGAAAATTCAACATGGGAAAAAGTTTCCACAATCCAACGACGTTTTCCAGCTTTCAAGTTTTAAGTTGGTCCCAAATAAAGAAGGTTTTCTACTTTCAAGTTTTAAGTTGGTCCCAAATAAAGAAGGTTTTCTACTTTCAAGTTTTAAGTAGATAAACCAATCATGTTCTTCAAGATCTAGAATATGATAAGGTTTTTGCTTTCAAGTTCTAAGTAAATAACCTGTTTGAATGAATGCATGTTCTTCAAGTTTTAGAACATGAGGCTCGGGGGTTGCCTACAGTATATATTACTCTAATTTTCGAGGACGAAAATATTTTCCAAGGGGGGAAGAATGTAATAAAGTAAGTGGGTGATCTAGGGATCCGATTGGTTCAGACAGATCTGAAATCGGATTCCGTTTGGTCATTCGTTTGTGTGGCCAAAGATCTCGAGTCTAGACTTACTGGTAGGTCATTTACTCTTGTAACCAAGTAATCCACTTAGCCTAATGGTTAAGACTCAAGGGTGTGAAGGACGAGGTCTTGGGTTCAATACCCATGAGGTACATGGGAAGACTATTTTGCCCAAAGAGCTCTAGAACCTTCTAGAAGCATCCACTGGACACTTGGCGCACATGTAGTTACATGGCTGACACTTGGATGATTAGCATTCACCTGCCCAAGAAGGTAGTCCCCTGGAGAGAGCTATATATAGAGGCATTTGGTTGGGAGGAGAGTCATTCATTCATGAGCATTTCCAGTCGCTACGCTGTTGCACACCTAGAGAGTGGGATAGTGTGTTTGAACAAAAAAATAGCTACAATGCCCTATTGGCAAGGCTATTGTGATATACTAGAATCTTTACCTTTGCAACTATGTGAAGGTAGTGTCTAAGAGCTGCATCACAACCATGCTATCTCTTTTATGCCTTCTTAGTAATTCATCTAATTCCACAAAAAATTTTTGTAAAAGAAATAAAAGGTGCAAAACATCCATTTAGAGTAATATTTATTTTCAAATCAAAGAATACAGAGAATTATATCCTCTTAGCACCACCCTTTGTTTATGGATAAGAGTATCTTCCTTCATAAGTTCCACACTATCACCTTTTGTATCCCCTTTTCGATCCATCAACAAATTTAATGCACTATTTGCAAGCTTTTCATATCCAATATCTCTTTGGAAGATCTTAAATTCTTTTTCACTTGGTATTCTTTCTATTTCAATGTCTTCCCTCACCTTGCTGAATCATAGATTCAAGCACTCTCTTGCATCGAAATTCTCTTCCAGGGCGAGATCCTTCATTTCATCATCAGAGATGAACCCCATCATCTTCCTCTACATTACATGCAATCATTGTAGGTGCATAGTCATCTCAGATGTTGAATACTCTTCGAAAATCGATAAGCAAAGTTTCTGAGGCCAATGCTCATTAACTTTTGGCACCATGGAATTTACATCATTCTCATTGTCATCTTGTATTGTTCCTACATGAGGTACATTCTATTGTAGGTATTCTTCTCCTTTCAATTTGTTTTTAAGTCATATTGGAACTTAGCCTCTAGAATACAAGTAATAGGAATGGGGGTTGGGGGACTTTCTAGAATAGCTTGAGAAAATTCAATCAATTTCTTACACATCGCAAGATGCTCTTTTTCTAAGTCCCCCCATGGATAACACTTTTCATGTTGCTCAAGACTTCGTAGTGCCGCTAGTCTTGACTGATAAGGTTTTAACATAATATCCAAATCTTCAAGCTTAGGATAGGTAGAATTGATGCGTCCTGCTTTTGTTTTTTTTTTAATCTTGTACTTCTCTATTTGTGTTGGATTTTTCACTTTTGTTGGGTAAAGAAGAATTCTTAATGGGTTTAGGATTTTCTTTTTGGTTTGGTTCCAATTCTTTTAGTCAATTTTCCCACTTAATTTTTATCTTTTCTCTCCTATTCTTATATTTTTGTGCCTTTCTTCTTTTGGAAGATTTAGAGGGATCTAAAGAGTCTTCTACTATCATTGGTAAAGGATCTTTACATATCCAACTCTTGACCCTTACCCATGATAGGCCTATCAAGAAGTGGTGTTCTAGTTGGGATAGGTCCCCCAATTATTGGATCTTGCATATAAGTTGGTATGGATGGTGGGAAAGGCATTTCTGGTTGAGGTTGAATGCTAGCCCATTCCCCTTGATTTAGGTTCCCTTGTTCACCACTACTATTAGCTTTATCATTAACATTTGAAGTTGGTCTTTTTTGAGGAAATATAGGTGACAGATGTAGATCCAAGACCCATAGGTTCTTCTACTTCACAGTCTACAACCACATATGGAACTTCTTCTTCAAGTATAGTGGTTACTCCTTCTCCACCTACATAGGAGCAGCTTAGATTGGATGGAAAGGATGCTCAAGCTCATGCATCGATTGCACTCTCTGTGAAGCATCATATAGTTCCACACATTCGGTCATGTTCTACATCAAGAGAGGCATGTAACACTCTTGCTTCTTTGTATGTCGTTTGCAATCAAGCACATGTTGCATACTTGAGGAAGCAACTTGAGGATGTATGTATGGCTGAAAATGAGTTTGTGGATGTGTATGTGACATGCATAAAGGACTTGAAAGAGCAATTGGCAAACATATATGAGATTATTCTGGATGCATCACTCATCTCTACATTGTTGAAAGGATTACCAAAATCTTTTCAAAGATTTGCTACTACATTCCATTTGGCTGCAAAAGGGACTCCCAATATGTATGAATTTGATGAGGTTATGTCTTTTCTTTTGCAAGAAGATCAATCTAGAGTGAATAGGAGTGGTTTGATTGAGGGAACACAAGCACTTGCTATCTCACAAAAAGTCGAAATCAAGTATAGTTCAACTTTGGGTTCATCAAAACCAAAGCGTCAACCTTCCTCTTCCACTCATTCCTCTAATGATGTTGATTTGCAAAAGAAGAAGAGATGTAAATATTGTCAGAAGGCTGGCCATAGTATTGATGAGTGTAGAAAGCTTTCTAAGTGCAGTTAAAAGAAGACGGAATCTAGCATGTCTATTGTTGAAAATTCAGCAAATGCAAAGAATGATTTTTGGGCATGTGTTGTTACATGTCATTATGATGCATCTTTGCATTCTAAATATATGGTTGTGAGTGATTCTAATTCGGATTAGTTCTTTGATAGTGGTGCTTCAAAGCACATAACTTCATGCAAAAGGTTTTTTGCATCTTTGAAAGATGCACCCAAAGGAGGACATGTGGTGTGTGCAAACAATGCCTCTTATCCTATCATTGGAGTAGGAGAAATTGAGCTTACAGCTGCAAATAGAGGTGTGATTCTCTTGAAAAATGCATTGTATGTACCCGGTATCAAGAAGAACTCAATTTTAGTTCCGTTGATTGCCAAATTTGGACTTCATGTACACTTTGTTGATGATAAGTGTATGGTTCATGATTTCAATAATGGTGATATTATCATGATGTCCGATACATTATGTAATGATTTCTATAGCATGGATACATACAAGTAGGCTGCCTTGAATGCCTTGATTGCTCATACTTCTTCCATGGCTGAAATGGAGAT
This sequence comes from Ceratopteris richardii, assembly GCA_020310875.1. Taxonomy (NCBI): domain Eukaryota; kingdom Viridiplantae; phylum Streptophyta; class Polypodiopsida; order Polypodiales; family Pteridaceae; genus Ceratopteris; species Ceratopteris richardii. The sequence goes on from CM035406.1 coordinate 124,423,043, forward strand.
TTGGCATGCTTGGTTTGGTCACTTGAACTTCAATAGTTTTCTTTACTTACAAAAGAAGGAATGATTATTGGTTTGCCAACACTTGAGTCCGTTGAAAAGCATGCATGTGAAGGTTGCATTCTTGGAAAAATGCATCATACTTCTTTTCTAAAAGAAAATCATACACACACTACAAGAAAATTGCAGCTTGTCCATAGTCATGTATGTGGTCCCGTAGAGGCTCCATCTTTTGGGCAGCATGTATATTTCATTACCTTCATTGATGATGCTACTTGCCATACATGGGTGTATCCTATGAAAGCAAAGAATGAGGTATTTTCTTGCTTCAAGGCATTTTTAGCTATGGCTGAAAAAATTTCTTCAAACAAGCTTTTCACTCTAGGCAGAGATCGTGGTGGTGAATACATGTCACATGAGTTTAATGCTTTTCTTTATGAAAGAGGTATTTCACACTAATGTACTGTGCCATATACACCTGAGCAAAATGGTGTTGTCGAGCATAAAAATAGAACACTCCTTGAAATGGCATGATTTATGGTTAAAGGAAAGCACCTTCCCGATAAGTTTTGGATGCAAGCCGTCATGTGTGCAAACTATGTATTGAATTGCTTCCCTACAAAAGCATTGAGAGTCATCGCTCCTTATGAGGCTTGGAAGAGGTAGCAAAGTGTCATACACATCTCTAAAGCTAACTGAAGTCTCCTTGGTACATGAAAGTAATAGTTGAATTGTATCTTCTACAAAAATAACATCATGGCTAACTAAAATGCGTTACTCTATGGGTGATAAAGACAATAGCCTTTGAACTTAGAATTGTAGCCAATAAAAAAATATTTCACTACTTTAGCATCCAATTTCCTAGATTTTTATTTAGGCACTAATGCATATGCAAGACAATCAAAGACACACATATGAGAAACAAATGGCTTGCAGCCATGCGAAGCCTCATGGAGTGATGGATTGCAATGCTTTGGTGGGGCACCTATTAGTACATATGTTGCACGCATAATAGCCTCAAGCGAGAAGCTATGTGGTAAAGCTAGATTTTTGACCATATACCTCGCCATCCCCATGAGAGACTTGTTCTTTCTTTCAGAAACACATTTTGTTGAGGTATATCTGATGTTTTATCCCACTCTCACCTAAAAATGCATTATGATTAGAAGACATGTATTCCCCCCTCTATTAGAATGGAGGGTACCCAATTTATATGCTGATAGATTTTCAACCATAACAGAAAACTGTTAAAAGCACATAAAAACTTTTGAATTTTCTTTCAATGGATACACCCATGCATGCCTGGATAAATCATCATTCAAAGTCATGAAGTAAAGGCAGTTCCCAAAAGAAGGTGTCTGCATAGGACCATAGACATCACTATGAAGAAACTACAATTTATAATCACCTCAAAATGAGTCATCTTTTAGGAAGGTGGAATGTTTCATTTTGCCCAAAGTACAACCTTCACAGAGGTATTTACAAGGTGGCTCAAGTTTGGGTAGAGAGCACATCATTTTAGATTTCTACAGGTGTAGCAAACTAGCAAATTTCAAATGAACAAAGCATGCATGCCAAAGATTTGCATGTAAGATAGGCTAAGAATATCCAACTATACATGTTGAATCATTCACGGATTTTTCATATTCTATGAGCTTATACAGACCACAACATGAAATTCTAGAAGCAACAATAACATCACCATTTGAGAGATGATGAAGTGCACATCTCTCATCAACAAATTTGACAAATAAGGTGATCTTGGCTAATGCAGAAAATGATAACATATTTTTCTTGATCCTTGATACATACAAAGCATCTAAAAATGTAAAAGGACTACCATCAATAGTACACAAAATGATCTTACGAACTCCCATTATAATAAACGAATAGTTTTTAGTGCATATGATAATATTCCCTATAGGGGTAGGCTTAAGTTAACTGAAGAAACTATGCTCCAAGGTAATAAGTTTTGTTCTCACACTATCAAAGTACCAAACATCTAAGTCTAATATAGACATACACTACTCATGAGAAGATGGGTCATAGCTACATATAGTAGTAAATGCTAATAGAATGTTTGACAGACAAAGATATCAATGCATGTGCCTCAACAAAGTTGCTCTATAGTAGGTGCAACACGAACGATGACACGAATAGGAATTTGAAGATCATCATCTTCAGTGCCATCTACATCACCTTCAATAATGTAGTAGGATATTTTCAACACCTTGAAGTATTTTGATGGCGATGCATGATGCTAGACTCTCCTTCTCAAGAGCTCCATGATGATACCCTCATGGTAGAAAATTGAGCTCCAGGCACTGCACAAAATAGTCTGCATAGAAGCTACAATATACACAAAAAAGCACAATACACAGGGAGAGCACAAAGATAGATTTTGTAGATGTTACTAAATGTGGTCAAACTTTGAATCTATTGCTAACAAGGCCACTACACTCTTATTAAGGAACATATATAAAAGTGTCTGATGGCCATTTTGCTTTCCAAATGGACACTATCAGTAGCAAGCACCCATTAAAGTCCAATGTGACCAAAATGACTATGGGAGAAAAATAAAGAATGATAAAGAATATCTAAGTGTAAATATACAAACTATACCTCCCACCTGATGGGCATATTACACGGTGTACAAGTAACTATGCCCATCAAGTGAGCTTTACTCAAAGAATCTACAACATTATCTCCCCATCAAGTGACAAAATGACTATGGGAGAAAAATAAAGAATGATAAAGAATACCTGAGTGTAAATATACAAACTATACCTCCCACCTGATGGGCATGTTACACGGTATACAAGTAATTATGCCCATCAAGTGAGCTTTAGTCAAAGCACCTACAAGATTATCTCGAGTATGAACCTTCTCAATAATAATGCGCTCAGTGGATGAGCAATCTCTAATGATGTGATACATCACATCAATGTGCTTTTTCTTTGCATGATAAACCAGACTCTTAGCCAATGCAATGGAACTCTATCACTGAGTAAATGAGGTACATGTTGAGGTAGACCCACATCACAAGAAAGACAAGAAACCCACAATGCTTCCTTACATGCCTCACTTGTTGCAACATAATCTGCTTCTCTAGTGGAAATAGTTGTACATTCTTGAAGACTAGATCTCCAAGAGATAGCACCTCTGACAAAATGAAAAATGTACCCTGATGTAGACTTATGATTGTCTACACAACCATCATAATCAAAATCTATGTAACCAATAATGGATGCTTTCACTCTACCCAAGCATTGACACTTGTCCTTAGTGCCACTCAGACATCTCAATTGACCACTTCCCAATTCTTCTTGCTAAGATTCAACATATATATGCTCGCAACTCCCATTGCAAAGGCAATGTCTAGTCTCATAGCTACCATAGTACATGAGAGTACCAACGGTAGACTGATAAGGAATTTTGGTCATGAATTCCTTTTGCTCATCTGATTTGGGGAAATCATCCCTGCTCAATTTCACATATGTGGGTAAAGGTGTACTCAATGCCTTTCCACCCTACATATGGAACCTGTGAAGTACTTTGTATATGTACTCACATTGAGATAAGTATATGCATCTTTTACTCCTATCATGAGTAATGTGCATTCCAAGGATATGTTTGGCATCCCCCAAATCCTTGATATCAAATGTCGCACTCAAATTCTTTTTTATAATTGAAAAGTCATAAGAGGACTTCCCAGCAATCAACATATCATTGACATAAAGTATCAAGCATATCAAGCTTCCATCTAAGCATCTTTTTGTGTAGAGACAATTATCCTCGTTGCTTCTAGAATAGCCTTGAGACTTCATAAAAGCATCAAACTTTTGGTACCATTGTCTAGGGGACTATCTAAGTCCATATAAGATCTTCTTAATCTTACAAACTAGACTTTCTCTGCCAGGAAATACATAGCCCTCTAGTTGTTCCATATAGATCTCATCTGTAAGATATCCATGCAAGAAAGTAGTTTTCACATCCATTCGGACTAGCTCTAAGTCCTCCATTTCAACAAATCGAAGCAAGCAACATTCATAAGGTAGCCATCTTGACCACTAGAGAGAAGATTTCTTGAAAATCAGCACCATGTTTTTGCTTAAAACCCTTTGTAACAAGTCCTTCTTTATACTTTGGAGAAGCACTATCTCATGTGAATTTTAGTTTATATAGCCATTTACATGGTAAATCTTTCTTGACCTTTGGCAAAGTGCTAAATCCCAAGTACCATTCTTGTGAATAGAATCCATCTCACTCTTCATGGCATTCTCCCACTTGACATGATCCTCTATCCGCATAACCTCTTTGTAGCAAGAAAGCTCACCAGCATCTGTCAGCATAACAAAATCCAAACCTAGAACATATCTATTAGGTGGATGTGAGACACGTGTAGAGCATCTCAATAGTTGGTTGCTGAACTGGAACATTTGCAAACTGATCTGATGAGACATTCTCTTGAACATCCCTATGTGTAGCATTTTTATGCATGCTAACTAGATGACTAGTATCCTAAAACATCACTCTTCCTAGTTCAACCTCCTTAATGGGTTTTTTATGCATCTTAGACTCATTGAAAATGAAATCACTAGTACTGACCACTGACCGTGTTTCAGGATCCCATAAGCGATATTCAAATTGGCCTTCTCGACCATATCCAAGGAAAATACATTTTCTTGACTTATGATCCACCTTTTGTCTAAGGTTCTTGGGTATATGAACATATGCTTCACACCCAAAAACTCAAACATGATCATAATATGGTTGCTTCCCTTGTTGGAGATAGATGTCTGCGGAAGCACGCGAACAACACAAGGAAGAAGAAGAAGCTTGGAGCACAAACACACAATAGGGAGTGTATTACTAGAGAATGTACAAAGATAAGTAGCCCATTAGGGCAATAGGCGTATATAAAAGCCGGGGGAAAAAAACCTCCTAAAGAGGGAAAAAAGTGCCTCGACGGTCCTAGTGTGTTCACACACATCACTACCTAAATATATCAACAAATCCCCCCTAGGAGTGATGCGGTGAACAAGGAGCTGGCACTCATGTATAAGGAAGTGCCAAGCTATGTGGAAATCACTCCACAAAAGGAAGTAAGCCCAAAGCTTTGCGGAAAGCTTCAACCTTCTCCCTAGGCAGAGCCTTCGTGAAAAGGTCTGCAATGTTCTCCTGCGTGGGCACATATGCCAAGCTGATCTCCCCAGTAGAGAACCTCTCCCTGACATAGTGATAATGCACCTCAATGTGCTTAGTGCGAGCATGGAACACAGGGTTCCTCGCAACTGCCAATGCGCTCTGACTGTCAGTGAAGATCGTGGTGGTAGAAGACTGGCCAACACCCAAATCAGCCATAAGGCATCTGAGCCACACACACTCAACAGTCGTTGTGAAAGCTACCCTATACTCAGCCTCACAATTGGAAGTGGCCACAATAGGCTGCTTCTTGCTCAACCAAGATATACATGAGCTACCAAGCATGAAGCAAAAACCACTAGTGGACACACGAGTGTCATAACAACCAGCCCAATCTGAGTCAAGAAAAGCATGCAAATCTGGCGGTAGTGATCCCCCTTGGGATAAAACAACCCAAGTAGCCGAGTACCACTCAAGTAGCGAAAGATGCGCTTAACCGCCTTCCAATGCGTGACTCCTGGGCAATGCATAAACCTGCTCATCTATGAGACAGCAAACTGAATATCTGGCCGAGTAATGCATAAGTAAATCAAGCATCCAATAGCATGCTGATAGAGAACAACATCAAATGCATCTCCAGCATCATGAAGACTCAATCGTAAACCTGTCTCCATAGGAGTGGCAATAGGCTTACAGTCTTCAAGGCCAAAACGCTGCAATAATGTGTCAATATATTTCGTTTGACACAAAGCCATTCCACCATCAACTTGCATAAACTGAATGCCCAAATAGTGATGCAAATGCCCCAAATCAGACATCTCAAATGAGGCATGCAAATCAGCCTTAAAATCAGCAATATGCTTCTCAATAGGACCAGTGAGCAGCATGTCGTCAACATAGACAACAATGATCAGAAGCACATCATTAGCACGCTTAACATATAGGGTGCTTTCAGTTGGACTGTTCTCAAAACCATGTGCAATCAGATAGGCATGCATCTTCTCATACCAAGCACGTGGTGCTTGCTTTAAACCATATAACACCTTTTTTAACCTGCACACCTGGTTTTCATGCCCTTTTTGCACAAAGCCACAGGGCTAAAAAACATACACTTCTTCATGCAAGTCACCATTCAGAAATGTTGTTTTAATGTCCAACTGATGTACATTCCAACCATGATGGGCTGCAAGTGCACAAATGCTCCGAACAGTAGTCATACGGCATGTAGGTGCAAAGGTCTCATCAAAATCAATGCTTCTTTCCTGTGCATAACCCTTTGCAACAAGCCTAGCCTTATACCTGTCAACTGTACCATCAGGTTTATGCTTCAGCTTGTATACCCACTTAGTGCCAATGGCCTTCTTTCCAGGAGGCAAGTCACATAAAGACCATGTACCATTCTTCATTATAGCATCATATTCAGATTGCATAACAGCCATCCAATTTTCTGAATTCTGTGCTTGATCAAAAGAAACAGGCTCATTCTCATCACAGAGGCTAGACGCAGCCATAGCATAGCAATCTGATGCACAGGAGGCACTATGAGAGCCTGAACGAGTACGATATGACAAAGGTGCATCTAATTTGCTGTCACGCAAAGTCTACACCAGCCATTTTGGCATAGTTTTTGCCTGTTCAATATCAGCTCTCTCATCAACAAGTGCATCATGTAAATCTGCATCAGAAATGGAATGATCTGCATCATCATATGAAACCTGCAAAGGCTGAGAAGTTGCCTCATTAGGACCAGCACTAGACTGTCCACCTATAAAAATAGCCATCAAAGTATCATACATGTCTTTAGAGCTAACAGATGTCTCCTTAGTACATGAAAGCAATGGCTGAATAGCATCTTCCACAAAGACAACATCACGGCTAACCAGAATGCGTTTAGTCTGTGGATGATACAGATGATAGCCTTTACTTTCAGAACTGTACCCAACAAAAATACATTTTACTGCCTTATCATCCAATTTTTTGCGATGTTGTTCAAGTACTAGTGCATATGCCAAACAACCAAAAACCTGCAGATGAGCAACAGATGGCTTGCGATCATGCCAAGCCTCATATGGAGTGATAGAGTGTAGTGCTTTAGTGGGACACATGTTAAGTACATATGCTGCACACATGACAGCCTCAAGCCAGAAACTATGTGGTAAAGCTTGACTCTTGACCATACACCTCGCCATCTCCATGAGTGACCTGTTCTTCCGTTCAGAAACTCCATTCTGTTGAGGTGTATACGGCACTGTACACTGGTGTTTTATCCCACGTTCAGCCAGAAATGCATTAAAATCAGAAGACATATATTCCCCCCCTCGATCAGAACGGAGGGTGCCCATTTTCATGCTGACAGATTTTCAGCCAAAACCAAAAACTGTTTGAAGCACAAAAACACTTCGGACTTTGCCTTCAATGGATATACCCATGCATGCCTGGAAAAATCATCAATGAAAGTCACGAAGTAAAGATAGTTTCCAAAAGAAGGTGTCTGCATAGGACCATAGACATCACTATGTACAAGCTGCAATTTCTGCGTAGCCCGAACTGAACCATCTTTTGAAAGGAGGAATGCTGCATTTTGCCCAAAATACAGCCTTCACATACATGTTTTCCAGGTGCCTCAAGCTTGGGCAAAGAAGACACCATATCAGATTTCTGTAGGCATAGCAAACTAGCAAAATTCAGATGACCAAAGCATGCATGCCAAAGCTTTGCATCTGAGATAGCTTGAGAATCATGAACTACACATGCTGAATCATTCACAGATCTTTCATAGTCTATGAGCTTATATAGCCCACGACATAAAATGCGAGAAGCAATAATAACATCGCCATTTGACAGATCATGAACTGTACATCTGTCATCAACAAATTTCACAACCAAGCCAATCTTGGCTAATGCAAAAACTGATAACAGGTTCTTCTTGATCCCTGGCACAAATAAAGCATCTGACAAGGTGAAAGAACTACCATCAGCAGTAGTCATAATGATCTTACCAACTCCCATAACAGGATAAGAGGAGTTATTGGCGCATGTGACAGTATTCCCTATAGGGGCAGGCTCCAGTGAAGAGAAGAAACTGCGCTGCGAGGTAATATGTTTGGTCGCCCCACTGTCAAAGTACCAAACATCTGAGTCCACTGTAGACACGCACTGCTCATGAGAAGATGGGTCTAAACTGCAAACAGTAGTAAACGCCCATTCTTCTTCCTGCACAAGATTTGCAGACTCTGTTTTTGGTGTAGAGGCCTCTACAACAACCATTCCAGCCTCTTTCTTCTTTGCCTCTTTTGCAGCCACTTTTGGACAGTTCTTTATGATATGATCATTCCCTTTACAGTACTTGCAAAACAATTTCTGCTTTTCTGATTTCTTCTCATCTTTATCCTGGTTCTTCGAATGTGCAGCATTTGCAGATTTCTGCTTACTAGTAGAAGAGCTCCATTTTCCTTTGCCCTTCTGACTAGCCAAGAAAGCTTGATCTACAACACGCATAATGGACCCGTTCTGCCTGGACTGATCTTCCTGCAACAGAACAGAGACTAACTCCTCAAATGATAAGGCATTCCGATTGCCTTTCATCATCAACCGAAGAGTAGAATCAAGACTCTGATATGAATCAGGAAGACCATTCAGAACGGTCTGCACAAGTGAGCTATCTAGTATAACCTCATCAGCAGAAATCAACTGTTCCTTCAAATCTTTGATCTTTGTTAGGAAACTGTCCATAGAATCACCTTCATTCATGTGCTCACTCTCCAACTATTTTCGAAGGTAAGCAACACGAGCCTCATTCCTAGCTTGGTACAATGTGGTTAGTGTATCCCAAGCATCCCTAGCTATTCTGCAAGAGCGAATATGAGGAATAATGGCACGTTTGACAGACAAAGCTATCAATGCATGTGCCTGGGCATCTCTGCCATCCCAACGAATTTGCTCTACAGTAGGTGCAACAGAAACAGCAGCACGAACAGGAATCTGCGGAATATCATCTTCGACACCATCTTCATCAGCTCCAGCACCTGTATTTGCAGTACCTGTAGTTGTAGGTGTAACAGGATGTCTTTCAACACCCTGCACAATGTTCCACAGTCCTTTTGCAACCAATACATGTCGCATCATATAAGCCCATAATGGGTAGTTGGTACCATCCAACTTATCCTCAACAGCCAACATACGGAATACATCACTGCTTTCAGCCCACTTCGAGACGCTTAAACTGGCGAACAGAAACTGGTATATACCTTTGGCACAAAAAGACGAAATAGCCTGCACAAGCGTTGCGATAGTGTGTTCGGAGGCCGAAACGAGCTCAGATCGCAATTTCGGCACCACAAAGCGAAGCTATTTTGATCTCGAAAACACGCTAAGTATGCTCACCAAAATTCGTGCGATTTTGAGACTGCAAACGGAGGAGTGTCGACGGTGCCCTAGATGAAGCGACGACCTGCTTTGATACCAATTGTTGGAGATAGATGTCTACCGAAGCACGCGAACAGCACAAGGAAGAAGAAGAAGCTTGGAGCACAAACACACAATAGGGAGTGTATTACTAGAGAATGTACAAAGATAAGTAGCCCATTAGGGCAACAGGCGTATATATAAGCCGGGGGAAAAAACCTCCTAAAGAGGGAAAAAAGTGCCCCGGCGGTCCTAGTGTGTTCACACACATCACTACCTAAATATATCAACATCCCTATCCATAACTCTTGTGCCACTTTCAAACCTATGATAGTACTAGGTGAAAGGTTAATCACTTGAACTACAAATAATATTGCTTTTGCCCAAAAGCCTTGTGAAAGGTTTGCATGATGCAACATAGAAACTACTCTATCATGAATAGTTCTATTCATCCTTTCAGCAACCCATTTTGTACTTGGGTATAAGGAGCTATAAAATCTCTATGAATTCCTTTAGACTGACAGAAAAGGTTGAATTCATACGAGGTATAATCACCCTAATTATTTGAATGTAGAGCATTAAGCTTAGTTCCTTTTTTAGTCTCACTTGAAGCAAGCCATTTTTTGAAAGTAGGGAATACCTCATGCTTTGCTTTAATAGGATATACCCAAAATTTTCTAGTAGCCTCATCCATGAAAGTGATAAAGTAAAGAGAAACACCTAATGACCTTGTAGGCATAGGACCACACACATTTTTATGAATGAGATACAAAGGCTAAATTGAAGAGTCAATGTGCATCTTGTGCACATTCCTAGTTTGCTTTCCATATTGAAATGCTCACGAAATGAAAATTCAAAGAAAGATAACATAGGTAAGTAGCCAAAGCCAGAAAGTTTTTCCATTCCACTATGTGATTTATGGCCCAAATGGCCATGCCAAATACAAGCCATATGATGTTTATTAACAACTAACAAGTGTTCTTTCTTTGATACAAATAAAGGATAAAGTGAGCCAACTTTGCTTCCTTTTGCAATAACCATATTGCCCTTTGATATGAGAAAGGAATGAGCATAGAAAACCACCTTGTAACCAAGGTCATCACAGTTGACCAATTGACATCAAACTACATGATAATTGAGGTACATGGTGTACATCATGCATAATAAATTTTGAACCATCAATGAACTCCACAATCACCTCTCCAATCTCGCCAACGTCACACTGATAAGAACCACCAAGTCTCAAAGTACTAAGAGACTTTGCTGCATAAGTAGAGAACCACTCTCTATGTGGTGTCACATGGAAAGAAGCACCATAATCTAACAACCATGTGTGGGAAAGAGAATCAACCATAAGAGTCTAAGTAGGCATAGTAGTGTCAAGTGTGAGCATCATCACAAATAACATTGATTTCTTCAATCTTCATAGCCGAAGTAGATCGTGCAAGTAGCTATTTAACATGCCCATCAACATTTTTCCCTTTACATTTAGCATTCTTTAATCCATAGCAATCTTTCTTCATGTGTACTTTCTTATGACAATAATGGCATTCAATATCCCTCTTCCTTGGTTTACTTCTATTATTATTTTGCTAAAAATTATTTTCCTTGTTCCTACCACGTTGCTGACTCTTTCCTTAGTAAGAATAACAAACATTATATGCATCTCCACTCTGAGCGCCAACCATAGATTTTCTATGAATCTCCTCACTCAATAGTGCTACACATATGTCATCATAGAACATTTTACCACCAGGTGCACAATTGCTAATAGTAGTGCAAAATGTATCCCATGATGATGGCAATGTGCATAACAACAAGACTGCTTTCATTTCATACTCCATGTCCATTTTTTGAGCCTGTAACTGAGATAATATAGCATCAAGCTCTTTCAAATGAGTAGCAACACTATCTATGTCCTTCATGTGAAGGTCATATAACTTTCTCATTAGATACACTTTATTTGATGATATTTCTTTTTCATATGTATTGCATAACTTCTTCCAAAGCTTCTCTACACTTTCACAGTCCAATACTATAAAGTAAACATTATATGTGAGGTGCAATCAAATGGTTGACCTAGCCATTTCATCCAATGTATCCCAATCATCTTCATCTATGTCAAGAGGCTTCTTTGAGATTCCATTTACTGGCTTCCATTGCCTCCTTTGAATCAACACATCTTTAATCTGATTCTTCCATAGAGAATATTTTGTGCCATCAAATTTTTAGATCTCAAAATGGTCTTTGCCATGCAAGTTATAGCTCCTTCTGGGAACACTGGCACTAGATCTTGATTTGCCAGATGTTCTTGAGATCTCTGATGCCATGATGATCAAGAACTTACCAGAATGATAATGGAGCTAGAAGAGTCCAAACACCACTAAGGCTCAAAAAAGGATGACCAAGTGTCAGAGTTTGGGAAAAATTAACATAGTCTCCCTAGAGAAATGGATTAATGAGGAGTAATGAACAAACAAAAGGATTTTGTGAGAATACATGGGCTCACACCAATAAGTGTATCAAGGAGTAAATTGACCATTGTATAGTTGACAAAACAAAAAATCAAAAAACATTTTGCCAGAGTCTCCTCTGCAAAATGAGCATATGACCAAAGTGTAATGCTCATAAAATTGCAAGTACTAACATGTAAACCTACATGGGCAATCACTGACTCCAATGCATATAATCAATTAATCAAAAGAAGCCAACTTGGCTTATTGGGAACTTATGACCAAGTAGCATATATCTTTTATGGTGAGGCTCGATAAATCTTCCACCTACATCACCAAAGAGATCCCAACATCTAGATGTCTTCGAGTTAAGGAAATCTCACCATGACCCTCTTTATCAATGTCAAAGGTTTTATGCAAAAACATAACCGATATATCAATGACCACATGGACGTACATAAGCAGTATCCACAAAAGCGTGCATATTGTGTATGTGCTAAATATATGTAGTAAGATGGCACTTAAAGGCTGAATTCATAGCCCAAACACTAGCAAAAAAACTTGAAAGTGTCTATCAATTCTATTCTTTCATCTCAAAAACCTACATAAACTTGAAGTGGCTCCTCCCACCACAAATAAAACCTTTCAAGAAACCTGTAGATTTACTAGTATGGCTGAAGAACACAGCCGCAAAGGTGAATATTCATTTTCAGAGAAGTATAGAGAACAGCCTTGTTGATCATGTTCTTGAACCTGTTTGAGGAGAATTATGGGCAAAAAAAACTCCAAAATGACTCCAAGAATCATCCCAAAAATACTTCAAAATAGGCTTTGAAAGCAAAGGATGAAGCAAAACATGTTCAAGTAATGTTAACCTTAGTCTTTCCCCTTCTTAAAACACCACAAAAGTGTAACTTAGTGGCAAGAGAGCTTGTCAATTAAGTGGGCTTTGGGGGAACAAACTAGGATGGGTGACCTGCTGGCAAGTGTCGGGAACCTCCTTCCTTGATCATTGAGGTCCTCCCTCGTGCATAGCCAACGGTGCCAATGGTGAATTTGGTGACTCGGATGACAAGGTATGCTAGGGTCTATGCCTTGATCGCTGCCTTAGTCGAAAGCCTTGGGTGGGTGGGCGGTTCCTCGCTTGGATTGCACAAAAGGAAAAAATCTTTTGTGTCAAAAATGCTTTGATACTAGTGAAGTATTTTGATGGTGATGCAGCACAATGAACTCTCCTTCTTGAGAGCTCCACGATGATACCCTCAGAGTAGAAAACTAAGCTCCAGACACCACACACAATAGTCTGCACAGAGGCTACAATATACATAAAAAAAAGCAGTACATAGGGAGCACAAAGTTAGATTTCATAGGTGTTACAAAATGGGATTGAACATCCAGTCTATGGCTAGCCAGGCCACTATATGTTTTATTAAGTAACATATAGAAAAGTGTCCAGCAAACCATTTGGCCTTTCATATGGACACTAATAGTAACACACCTTGGATAATATTCCACAATCCTTTGCTACCAATACATGATGCATCATATATGCCACAATGGGTAATTAGTACCATCCAACTAATCCATAATAGACAACATATGGAATACATCATTGCTTTCATCCATGGCCACTGACTAAATACCTTGATGCAAAAAAATGCATGTATCTCAAAAAGTTGAGTAGAACCACCTGTCAAGCTCTCCTAAACCTATAGTAGAATTCAAGCCACTTGTATTGGAGGACCAAAACCTGTAAATATGCTTGGCACAAAATGACAAAATTGCTTGCATAGGCACTATGATAGTGTAGTCAGAGGTTGAAATGAGCTCATATCAAAATTTTGACTCCATAGAGTGAAGCTATTGAAATACTAATTGCCTTGTGTATGCTCACCAATTTTTGTGTGATTCTGATACTATGACCGAAGTGGTGTTGATGATGCCCTAGATGAAATAGCAACCTGCTCGGATACCAATTTTTAGAGTTTGGGGTCTTGAAAAGCACACCAATAGGACAAGGAAGAAGAAGAAGGTTTGAGCACAACACAACATTGAATATATTAGCAAGTGAATGTACAAAGATAAGTAACCTCTTAAGGTTATAGGCATATATACAATTCGGGGAAAAACCCTCCTAAAGAGGGAAAAAAATTACCCCAATAGTCCTAAGTGTGTTCACACACATCACTATCAAATATATCAAGAGTTGATATGTTCATTTGACTGTTTAAAGGGTAGTTTTGCATTTTCATAATCTTCTTTAGCCTTTTCTCTCTGGTTTTCTCCATGGGACAAGTAGTAAAGTTTGTGTAAAATTGCATTTCAACATTATCATCTTCATGTTAGGGTTATCATCTTCCCAATTTAGGTAGATAGGACTAGTTTTAGCACACATTTTTTCAAAACTCAAAAATTGAAATGCATCAATCTATTAAGCTTGATTGATTACATTATTCATTTAAAACATATGGAAGACAATCAATGGGAGACTTTGTGCAATTGAGACCTTTTGAGAGATTTAATGTGTTGCACATCTAGTACTTAAAGACTACATTTCCTCTATTGGAGGCTTAGACACCACAAAGAGTGTGGGGAAGTAGGTGGAGAAGATGACAACTACTACACATCGTTAGAGCCATCATAGTAAGGTTTTTTGAGAGATAAGGCATCGATTTTCTTTGTAATCTTGCTTTTGGAAATGAATAAGGTAAGTAGGCATTGAATCAATGGATGAGGGAGAAAATTTAACATGAAACTAAGTGATGGCAGAGCAATCACACGGATGTGAGATAGTGATATTGCTGAATTTGAAGGGGCTGAGGGCATGGTTGCATTGAGAAGATAAGGAGGAGAGTGTATGGAGGCATCTTGCATTGAAAAGAAGATTCACTTGGGTTAGTATGTGAGCAATGGTTTAGAGCCAATGTTTTGGAAATATAAAAAGGAGAACGACGCCTATCTGAGTGGTCTTTTGGCATGATTGCATGAGATTTTGCTAAAGAGTTAAGGCTTGATTAATGGGCACTAAAGAAAACTTGCTTTGAAATTCTTTAGTTGAAAACCCATTGGGCCATCATTCGGGTAATTGACTGGCTTGTAGTGATTTTAGGAGGGGATTAAATATGTAACATAAAAAATAATGTCATTGACCATTTGAAAATTAAAATTTTCAAAAAATCCCTAAATTCAAGTCACAAATTGCCCTAAGTGGTAGGGCAATTCCTCATGTGCAATTCAAGGTAAGTTCAAGAATTGTGGAAAACTAAAGCCTTCAACTAAATAGTGAGATCAAGAACATATTAAAGAACCAAAAAAGAATTTCTAAAGCTCCTATTTGATGAGCAACAAATGATCTATGCAAAGAATATGTTGGCTAACAAATTAGACTTTTGGAAGTACTTTTGCTCTCTTTTGAATCTTTGGATCTCCAGGAGTGCCCGAGAAATTAACTTTGAATTAATTTAGAAGAAAAAACATTTTGCAAGATTCACATCTTCAACTTCCCTTAGAGAGGGGAATTGAGCCATTCTGGAGCAAATTGATAGGGACTTCACGCCTTCATGTATTTTCAATGTATGTAGAGAATTATTTACCATCCTAAACATATATAAGATCACTTAAACTTAGGGAGTAGTTTCATTTGCAACTCTACTATTGTCCAAGGTTGAGTAATCATTCTCTAAAAGATTTGGGTTTTGTAAGTGTTTGTGTCAATTGTTTAGCTTCTTCACCATAAGGCATGATAAGGGAAATTGCTTTATGTCTATTCAGAGAACAAGTTGCAAAAGGAACAATCTTAATTCCCTTAAGTAAAGAGTGGAATAGATTCATTAAGGTTAATTACTAAAGGGAATTCAGACCATAGGAGGGTACATTGGTCTCCAACAAGTATCCTAAAACAAGGGCAGTATGACAAACCATTCACAATTCTACGTCACAACCAAGTTTGCATAACCATGATTTCTTAAATTTGAGCAATCATTCTCATATATCTAAGGACTCTCTAAGTTTCATTTTTGGAGTTGACCTAGGGGATTTCAAAAATATGACTGTGGGTAGTGTGGAAACTTTTTGTGTGCATAAATTGTCATAGAGAAAATGTTTGAATGACCAAGGATTTAGACCTAACTATAGCAGTCAATTGTATTCTCCATTTAGTATTGTGTCTCATTAGGAGGAGTCAAAACCCTACTGCAAGATTAGCTCTACTCAAGACCTTGAGAACAACCACTTCAATGTCTAAGGAAAAAAGGGTAACCACCTTTGAATGATAGCTCAAGTAGGGTCATTGGTTCTTGGAATTTTGATTTTCATTTGTAGCTCAATTAATCCATAGAGGTAGTGATACACCCTTGGGAGTAGCAAGCTATCACCATGCGTGCTTAAATAATTTAAAACTAGTTTTTTTTATTTCCATAAGATTGATCTAACTTAAGATCTATCATTGACATGTATATACACCTATAACCCTAGCAAGTCACTTATCTTTGTACATTCACTTGGTAATACATTTTGTATTGTATTGTGCTCCAAGCTTCTTCTTCTCACTTGTGATGTTTGTGTGCTTTTGTAGACATCGAACTCCAACCATTGGTATTAGAGAAAGTCATCACTTCATCTAGGGTTTCATCCACACCAGGAGCAAAATATTTTTGTTGATGAAGTCTTTCCACATAGTTCAGTTGTGTAGATATTTCTTAATGGTATTCAAGATTCATATCAAAGTTTTTCTTCCACTCTTCAATTGATGATGAAAGGCAATCCAAAGGCCTTAACATTTGAGGAGTTAGTCGTTGTTTGTTAGAAGCTTTGTATGTGCCACGGATCAAGAAAAATCTATCATCAGTTTCAACATTAGCCAAGACACATGTATAGTTCATGATCTCTCAAATGGAAATGTTATTATTGCTCATGGAATTTTATTTTGTGGTTTGTATAAGCTCATAGGCTATGTGAAATCTGTGAATGATTCAGAATGTGCCATTCAAGATTCTCAAGCTATCTCACATGCAAAGCTTTGGCATGCACACTTTAGTCATCTAAATTTTTCTAGTTTGATATGCCTGAAGACATTTGAAATGGTGGTCTCTTTGCCCAAACTTGAGGAACCTTGTAGACATGTCTATGAAGCTTGTATTTTGGGAAAAATGTAGCATTCCTCTTTCCCAAAAGATGGTTCAGTTTGAGCTACTCATAAATTGAAGCCTGTTCAGAGTGATGTATGTGGTCTTATGTAGACACCTTCTTTTGGGAACTACCTTTATTTCACGACTTTTATTGATGATTTTGCAAAGCACACATGGGTGTATCCATTGAAAGCAATGTCAAAAGTATTTATGTTCTTCAAACAATTTCTGGTTATGGCTGAAAATATGTCAGTATGTAAATCGGGCAAACTCCATTATGATGGGGGGAATACATGTCTTATTATTTTAATGCGTTTTCAGATGAGTGTGGGATAAAACATCAGTTTACAATGTTGTATAGACCTCAACAAAATGGAGTTGTTGAAAGAAATAACAAGTCTCTCATGGAGATGGCAAGGTGTATGGTCAAAAGTTAGGCTTTACCACATAGCTTCTCACTTGAGGTTGTTATGTGTGCAACATATGTACTTAACAAGTGTCCCATGAAAGCACTACAATCGATCACTCCATATGAGGCTTGGCATGGTCACAAGCCATATGTTTCTCATCTATGTGTCTTTGATTGTCTAACATATGCATTAGTTACTGAGCAACAAAAAAGAAAATTGGATGATAAAACAAAGGAGTGTATTTTTGTTCGGTATAGTTATGAAATCAAAGGTTATCATTTGTATCATCCATAGAGTAAACACATCGTGGTTATCTAGGATGTTGTTATTGTGGAGAATGCAATTCAGACATTACTTTCATGTACCAAGGAAAGACAAATTAGCCCTAAAGATGTGTATGACACTTTGCTACCACTTTCTATAGTTGGACGGTCAATTTCTCATCCAAATGAGGCAATTTCTCAACTTTTATAGATTCCACATGATAATGTAAATCATTCCAGTTTTTTATGCAGATTTATATGATGCACTTGTTGATGAGAGAGTTCAGATAGAAGAGGCTCAAACAATGCCTAAATGGCTCGTGCAGAATTTGAGAGATTGCAAATTAGATGCATCTTTGTCATATCATACCCGTTCAAGCTCTCATAGTGCTTCCTTTACATCTGATTTCTATGCAATGGCTACCTCTAGTCTTTGTGCTGAGAATTAGTCTATTTCTTTTCATGAAGCACAAAATTCAAAAAATTGGATGGCTACTATGCAATCAGAATATAATGTTATTATGAAGAATGGAACTTGGTCTTTATGTGATTTACCACCAAGCAAAAAGACCACTGGTAGTAAATAGGTATACAAGCTAAAATGTAAGCATGATGGAGCAATTGACAGGTATAAGGTGAGGCTTGTTGCAAAAGGTTATGCTGAAGAGAAGGGCATTGATTATGATGAGACATTTGCTTCCACATGCCATATGACCACTGTTCATAGCCTTTGTGCACTTGCAGCTCATCATGGTTGGAATGTACATCAGTTGGACATTAAAATTGCATTTTTGAGTCATGATTTTTATGAATTGTATGTATCTCAAACCCTTGGTTTTGTGCAAAAAGGGCATGAAAGCAGATTGTGGAGGCTGAAAAATGCATTGTATGGTTTGAAGCAAACACCACATGCTTTGTATGAAAAGATACATGCCTACTTGATTGCACATGGTTTTGAAAACACTACAACTGAGAGGAACTTATATGTTAAGTTTGCAGATCATGTACTTTTGATCATTATTGTATATGTTGATGACATGTTTCTCATTGGCGAGAAGCATATTGCTAAACTTAAGGCTGATTTGTGTGCCTCTTTTGAGATGTCAGAATTGGGGCATTTGCATCATTATTTGGGCATTCAATTTATGAAAGTTGATGAGGGAATAACTTTGTATCAAAAAAAAAATATATCAACACTTTATTGTAGAATTTTGGCCTTGAAGATTGCAAACCTGTTGCCACTCCTCTCCACACAGGTTTACAGTTGATTCTTCATGATGCTATAGATGCATTTGATCTTGTTCTCTATCAGTAGGTTGTTGGATGCTTAATTTATAGATGAGAAAGTTTTTGCATTGCCCAAGTGTGAGCATTGGTAGGTAGTTAAGCACATCTTTCACTATTTGAGTGGTACTTAGCTACATGGATTGTTTTATACAAAGGGCGGATCCTTACCACCATATTGAAATACTTTTTTTGACTTGAAGGGTTGGTGTCATGGACAAAGGAAACCATCCTAAATCTCAGATCCCATGTGAATCCTATATCTCATGATTGGTGCACAATTTGGGGAAACTAATGCTTCCATTTCATCCGGAACATGCCAAAACCCTAAGATTGGCTGCCTTCTTGCTTGATTCTGACATCCAGAGACCATGTTTTGAATTGATGACATCATCAATTCGTAACCGCCCTAGAACCGCCCTTGGAATACCTATATAAGGAGGGGTTGGCCACATTCATAATCAGTCTTGCCAATACCAGTCTTGGGAGCTCGAGGAGTCACAACCGCCAAGTAAGTACTCTTTAAGTCCAGTTCTAGTTCTTGTCTTGTTCCTTGTTCTAGTCTAGTTCTTGGACATTCTATCTTGTCCTCTTGTAATCTCATAGTATGAGATCCTATCGAGTTCTTCATTGTATCTAGTTCATCTCCTAGAAGGGAGCTCTTGTAATCCAGATATCTTGTTGCATACTTACAATCCCAGGTTGTGGGATCTCCTGTATCATCTCTAGTCGAGTTATTCATACCTATCAATCTCGGGTTTTGGGATATTTTGTATCAGTCACATATTCTTGTATTGTTTTCCCTTTGTAGGTATTCTTGTAATCAGAAGTGTATTTCCAAAATCTTGTCTACTGTAGTCAGAGAGCACAATCTAGTGCTCCCCTGATATTTTGGCAAGACTCACCTCTATCCAAGACGAGGCATCATGGAGAATGCTTATGAACAGATTGTAGCATCACTTCAGAGTCTCCAACAACAAGTTGAGGACCTAACTCATCGACGGACACATGTTGAGATGGGGCATCGAGTGCATGTAGGTGCACTCCTCCAAGAATTACAAGAACGAATCGGGAGTCTTCAAGAAAATCAAGGGCGTATTCAAGTGAATCAATGACCTAGTACATCATTTATGAAGGAACCCAAGATTTGCATGCCAGAAAAGTTTGATGGGGACCGCACAAAGTTTTGTGGATTTCTCCAGCAAGTTAAATTATACATCCGTATGCAACCTGATAGATACCCTGATGAGGCATCCAAGGTCGGATTTATCGGAACCTTGCTCTGTGGCCAAGCATTATCATGGTTTGCCCCAATCTTGGAGAAGAATATGGAAATACTTTAGGACTATGAGGGGTTTCTTCGAGAACTCTCTACCACATTTGGAGATGCAGACACAAGTCGAGTAGCAGAAACAAAACTTCGGAAGTTACGTCAAGGTAACTACCCTGCCTCTACCTATGCATCTGAATTTAGGCAGCTGATATGTGATCTCACTTGGCATGGAGATTATTTCATAAGCCAATTTAGATGGGGTTTACAAGATGATGTGAAGGAGCTTTTGCTCACGATGCCAGAGGTTAAAACATTGAATGAATA
Organism: Ceratopteris richardii; assembly: GCA_020310875.1. NCBI lineage: Eukaryota > Viridiplantae > Streptophyta > Polypodiopsida > Polypodiales > Pteridaceae > Ceratopteris > Ceratopteris richardii. The sequence goes on from CM035406.1 coordinate 124,443,722, forward strand.
TATCATGCAAGCTATTCAATGTGATAACCAACTTTTTGAAAGGAAACAAGAAAAACAAGTAGAAGGAAGACCTCGCCAGTGGAAACCTTTCCAGCCCGCTACTAAAGATGAGTCTATGCCTGAACCTATGCAAATAGATGTAACTAGGTTTCAGCCTCTAACATTAGAAGAGAAATAGAGAAGGAGAGTTAATAAGTTGTGTCTCTATTGTGGAAACCCTTGACATATTGCAATTAATTGTCCGAACAAGAGAACAAACTCTAGAGTCGCAACCACCCTTGTAGAGCAGGGAAATGAGGAAGTCCAGTTGTAAAAGAGACCTTGCAGTCGGACCATGATATAAGAAAGGGTCTCATAATTCCAGCTACACCCATAGAAACATGTCTTGCACCTGTCAAGTTAATCATGCCCAAGAAGACCCTTTCCCTTACAACCCTAGTAGATTCAGGAGCCTCCTCATGTTTCATCGACAAGGGATTGGTTAAGAAACATGGAATTCCTATACTTCGGAAGAATAAACCAGTAGTAGCTGAAGTAGTAGATGGACGACCTCTAGCATCTAGGAATATAACCATGGAAACCACACCATTAAGAGTACACCTTGGTGACCATGAATGCCACATATGTTTCTATGTAATATCAAGCCCAATACATCTAGTTATCATTGGAATGCCCTGGTTAAAGAAGCATAATCCAGGCATTAATTGGGAAAAGAATAAAATCACCCGTCGAGATATCCAGAAGCCTTCATAAATGCAGTAAGGAAGGAACCTACATATATGATCTATGCCATACGAGCTCAAGAATCCAAGAAAGATGATCCAGTACAGCTACCCAACCAGTACAAAGGCTTTCAAGATGTCTTTGAAAAGAAGAATGCAGATATCCTCCTAGAGCATAGACCTTACGATTGCCGCATAGATCTTCAAGAGGAAGCACAACCACTCTTTGGACCAATCTACAGACTATCCCTAGATGAACTTACAGAACTACGCAAGAACATTGATGAAAATCTAACAAAGGGATTTATCAAACACTCGAAGTCTCCAGTGGGAGCTCCTATTTTATTTGTAAAGAAGAAGGATGGAACTCTTCGGATGTGTGTAGACTATCGTGGATTGAATAAAGCCACTACAAAGAACAGATACCTGCTACCACTTATATCAGAGCTCTTGGAGCGCCTTGGAAAAGAAAAATTCTTCACTAAGATTGATCTTCAAGGAGCTTATAACCTTCTCAGGATCAGAGACGGAGATGAATGGAAGACGACATTTCAAACAAGGTATGGCTATTTTGAATATGTAGTTATGTCATTCGGTCTTACAAATGCTCCAACTATCTTCCAACATATGATGAATGATATCTTTTGAGAATATTTAGATGATTTTGTTGTAATATACCTTGATGATATCTTGATATTCTTCAAAAATCTAGAGGATCATGAATGTCATGTAAAGATAGTCCTAGAGAAACTAAGAGAAAAAGGATTACATGCGAAATTGGAGAAGTGCTCTTTCCATAAGACAAAAGTGGAATTTTTAGGGTACATTGTATCAGATAGAGGAATTTTTATGGACCCTAAGAAGATTCAGACAATCCCTTATTGGCAACCACCTTCATGTGTTCGAGATGTACAATGTTTTTTGGGGTTTGCCAACTTCTATAGGATATTCATCAAAGATTACTCCAAGATAGTGACACCTCTTACCAAGCTTACATGGAACTCCAAATTCTCATGGATCGAAGAAGCAAAAAAAACATTTCAGACCTTGAAATCAGCATTCACTACTCCTCCAATTCTAGTTCATCCTGATTCTAGTAAGCCCTTCTTCCTAGAGACAGATGCATCAGACTTTGCCCTAGGGTCCATTCTCTCACAATATGGAGATGATGGACACCTACATCCAGTTGCATATAACTCAAGGAAATTTTCTCCTCCAGAAATTAATTATGAAATTCATGATAAAGAGCTTCTTACCATAGTGGACGTGTTTGATACTTGGCATCACCATCTAGAAGGAGTAGCCCATAAAGTTATCGTGTATACGGATCACATGAACCTAGAGTATTTTATGACCACCTGCATCCTCAACAAAAGGCAATCTCGATGGAGTAACTTCTTATCCAGGTTCGAATTTGTCATCACATATCGTCCAAGAAGACAACAGTGTCAGTCAGATGCCTTGTCAAGAAGATCTTACCTTGCACCAAAGAAGGGTGAAGAGGGCTTTGATCAACAGGAGAGCGTATATCTCAAGCCCGAGCATCTCCAGTTAGCAGCTATCTCTTCAAGCCATCATGAAGATTCAACCTTGAATCATTTCATCCGTGAGACTCTACCACAAGATGAATTGTTTTGTAACGTGAAGCAAAAAACTCAAGAAGGAAGAATTCAAGAAGTAAATGAATTCTAAGAGAAGGATGGGTTACTATTCTATAAGAACCTATTGTATGTCCCTCCAGGAACTCCCAGGATCCAAGTACTTCAACAAGGTCATGACAACCTTGCAGCAGGACATTTTGGAGTGAATAAAACAATAGAAATTATATCAAGGGATTTTTGGCGGCCTCAAATGTGGAAGGAAGTCAAAGAATATATCAAAACATGTGACACTTGCAATAGATCTAAAGTACCATGACATAAACCTCATGGCCTCTTGCAGCCTTTACCTATTCCAGAAAGGCCATGGGCTTCATTATCTATGGACTTCATCACGGACCTACCAAAGTCAGATAAGTATGATGCCATTCTTGTTATTGTGGATAGATTCATAAAGATGGCACACTTCATTCCAACTACAAAGGCAATCACAGGTGCAACCACTGCTAGACTTTTTCTTAGATACATCTTTAGGCTTCATGGATTGCCTCATGATATTGTCAATGATCGAGGTCCACAGTTAATATCCAGCTTTTGGAATAGTCTTTGTAGGCTCCTTGGTGTTCAAGTTAAACTATCTACAACAAATCATCCACAGACTGATGGACAAACAGAACGGGTGAATCAAGTCCTAGAGCAATATCTCCGTTGCACTAGCAACTATCACCAAAATGATTGGTTTGAGTTGTTACCCTTTGTAGAGTTTGCGTATAACAATAGTGTTCATGCATCTACTAAGCAAACCCCCTTCTTTGCAAACTATGGACAACATCCAAGGGATGGATATACAACTCTCAAATCATGTCAAGAATCCAGCTGCCAAAGACAAGGCCTAGTACTTGATGGACATTCACAAAGAACTCAAGGAAGAGATCCATAAATCTCAAGAACAATATAAGTACTATGCAGATCAACATCGTGTCGAGAATCCATCGTATCAAATTGGGGATAAAGTATGGTTACTTAGAAACAATTTGCAAACTTCAAGGCCTTGTGCAAAGTTAGATCATCAAAGATTTGGTCCATTTCCCATCTTGGCCAAGATTAATCCAGTCACCTTCAAGCTTCATCTACTAGGTACCATGAGAAAACATCCAGTTTTCTATGTATCCATGTTGGAACCATATCAGATTTCACCATTGAGGGGGGAGAGACCTAGTCCTTCATCACCTATCGAGATTCATGATCATGAAGAATTTGAAGTCGAGCATGTCCTACATTCGAGAATATCACGAGGAAGATTAGAGTACCTTATTCATTGGAAAGGGTATGACATCAGTGATCGTACTTGGGAACCTGCAGAAAACCTTCAAAGAGCACCAATCAAGGTTTGAGAATTCCATAAGAGAAATCCAATGAAGCTGAGACCAGAGAACGTGACCGCTCCTCGTGGAACTCATCGCTTGAGGAGGAGGTAATGTCATGGACAAAGGAAACCATCCTAAATCTCAGATCCCATGTGAATCCTATATCTCATGATTGGTGCAAAATTTGGGGAAACTAATGCTTCCATTGCGTCTGAAACATGCAAAACCCTAAGATTGACTGTCTTCTTGCTTGATTCTCACATCTAGAGACCATGTTTCGAATTGATGATATCATCAATGACATCATCAATTCATAATCAACCTAGAACCACCCTTGGAAAACCTATATAAGGAGGGGTTGGCCACATTCATAATCAGTCTTACCAATACCAATCTTGGGAGCTCAAGGAGTCACAACTGCCAAGTAAGTACTCTTCAAGTTCCAGTTCTAGTTCTTGTGTTGTTCCTTGTTCTAGTCTAGTTCTTGGACATTCTATCTTGTCCTCTTGTAATCTCATAGTACGAGATCCTGTCGAGTTCTTTATTGTATCTAGTTCATCTCCCAGAAGGGAGCTCTTGTAATCCAGATATCTTGTTGCATACTTACGATCCAAGGTTGTGGGATCTCCTGTATCATCTCTAGTTGAGTTATTCATACCTATCAATCCCGGGTTGTGGGATATCTTGTATCAGTCATGTATTCTTGTATTGTTTTCCCTTTGTGGGTATTCTTGTAATCAAAAGTGTATTTCTGAAATCTTGTCTACTGTAGTCAGAGAGCACAATCTAGTGCTCCCCTTACAGTTGGTTTCTATGACACCCATGTGTCCACCACTCATCTTTTGCAGCTTGGTAACTCACACATACCTTGGTTGAGCAAGAATCCACCTATTGTGGCCACTTCTAGTTGTGAAGTGAAGTATAGGGTAGCTTTCACAATGACTGTTGAATGTGCATGGCTCATATGGCTTTTGGTTGATTTGGGTATTGGTCAATCTTTTGCCATGACCATCTTCATTAAGAGTCAAGGCGCATTGGTAGTTGCAAGGAACCCTATGTTCCATGCTCACACAAAGGACATTGAGGTGCACTATAATATTGTCAGGGAGAGGTTCTCGATTGGAGAGATTATTTTGCATTATATGCCCGCCTAGGATAATGTGACAGAATGTTTCTCAAAGGCTCTGCCTAGGGAAAAGTTTGAATCTTTCCACAAAACTTTGGTCTTACTTTCTTTTTTGGATCGTAGATCTCTTTCCACATAGCTTTGCACTTCCTTGTACATGAATGCTAGCTCCTTATTCATCGCATCATTCCCAATGGGGATTTGTTGATGTAATTCAGCACTATTGTGTGTGAACATAACACACTTAGGACCATCGGGGCACTTTTTCTCTCTTTAGGAGGTTCTTTTCCCACGGCTTGTATATATGCCCATAACCCTAATAGGTCTCTTATCTTTGTATATTACTTGGTATTACATTATGTATGTGTTGTGCTCCAATCTTCTTCTTCTCCCTTGTGCTAGTTTTGTGATTCTGCAAACCTTGAACTCCAAGAAATTTGGCCTAGATGTTTCAAGAGAAATAGATAACTCAATTGCTATGTAGGAAAGTCTCAAAAGCTAGCTAGAATCTCTACACGATTGCCCTAGATGATCCCTAGCTAAAGCAATGTTGATATATTTAGGTAGGGATGTGTGTGAACACTCTAAGACCATCAAGGTACTTTTTTTTTCTCTTTAGGAGGTTTTTTTCCCCCGGATTGTATATACGCTTATTACCCTAACGGGCTAGTCATATTTGTACATTCTAGTGGTAATACATTCAGTATAGTGTGTTGTGCTCCAAGATTCTTCTTCTTCCTTGTGATGTTTGCATGCTTTTGTGGACATCTAACTCAACCAATTGGTATCAAAGCACTTCGCCGCTTCATCTAGGGCATTGTCTACACCTCTTTGATTGCAGTCTCAATCGCACGAAATTTTGTAAGCATACTTAAGGTGTTTTAAAGATCAAAACAGCTTCGCATTGTGGTGCCAAAATCGCGATCTGAGCTCATTTCGGCCTCTAAATGCACTATCGCAGTGCTTGTGTAGGCTATTTCATGTTTTTGTGCCAAAGGTATGTATGGATTTTGGTTTGCGAGTATAAGCGTCTTGCTTACCCAGTCTCACCATAGGAGATGTATGATAGTTGTTCATAGGTGCTCGATAAGCCTAGTTGGCTTCTATTGGGTAACTGCTTATATGCAGTGGAGTCAGTGATTCACTATGCAGGTAGACATGTCAGTACTTGCAGTTTTATGATACTTTGACACTGGTCATATGCTAATTTTGCAGAGGATACTCTGGCAAAATTTTTCCAGATTTCTGGTTTAGTCAACTATACAGTGGTCCATTCACTCCTTGGTACACTTATTTGTTGGTGTTTGGTCGCTTCTAGCTCCATTATCATTCTATTCAGTTCTCTACGATCATGGCATCAGAGGTCTCAGGCACATCCGGTGGATAAGGGTCTAGTGCTAGTGTTCCGAGGAGGAGCTATAACTTGCAGGGCAAAGACCATTTTGAGATCCAAAAATTTGATGGAAAAAACTTTGCTCTATGGAAGAATCAGATTAAAGATGTGCTGATTCAAAGGAGGCAATGGAAGCCAGTAAATGGGATTTCAAAGAAGCCTATTGACATGGATAGAGATGATTGGGATGAGTTAGATGAAATGGCCAGGTCTACCATTCGCTTGCACCTGGCAGATAATGTTTACTTTACAGTATTAGATTGTGAAAGTGCAGAGGAGCTTTGGAAGAAGTTACGCAATACATATGAAAAAGAGACGGCATCAAATAAAGTGTATCTGATGAGAAAATTATATGAGCTTTGTATGAAGGACACAGATAGTGTTGCTGCTCATCTAAATGAGTTTGATGCTATATTCTCCCAGTTACAGGCTCAGAAAATGGATATGGATAATGAAATGAAAGCAGTATTGCTGTTATGCACCCTGCCATCATCATGGGATATGTTTTGCACAGCTATTAGCAACAATGCACCTGGTGGTAAACTCGTCTATGATGACATATGTGGAGCACTCTTGAGTGAGGAGATTCGTAGAAAATCTATGGTTGGCACTCAGAGTGGAGATGCATATAATGTTCGTGATTCTTACCAATGAAAGAATCAACAACGTGGCAGGAGCAAGAACAAGGAAAAGAATGGTCAACGGAATAAGAGTAGAAGTAAATCAAGGAAGAGGGATATTGAATACCATTATTGTCATAAGAAAGGACACATGAAGAAAGACTGTTATGCATTAAAGAATGCTAAAGGTAAAGGACAGAATGTTGATGGGCATGTTAAACAGTTACCTGGACCATCTACTTCGACTGTGAAGATTGAAGAAATTAATGCTATTTCTGCTGATGCTGATGTGTTGACACTTGTTAGTACTATGCCATCTGAGGCACTTATGGCTGATTCTCTTTCCCACACCTGGTTGCTAGACTTTGGTGCTTCTTTCCATGTAACACCACATAGAGAATGGTTCTCTAATTATGCAGCAAAGTCTCTTGCTACCGTGAGACTTGGTGACTCTTACCAGTGTGATGTTGTGGGGATTGGAGATGTGGTTGTGCACTTCATTGATGGTTCAAAATTTACTATGCATAATGTATGCCATGTACCTCAGTTATCACGCAGTTTGATGTTAGTTGGTCAACTTGATGACCTTGGTTACAAGGTGGTCTTCTATGCTCAGTCCTTTCGTATATCAAAGGGCAATATGGTTATTGCAAAAGGAAGCAAAGTTGGCTCACTTTATCCTTTATTTGTATCACAGAAAGAACACTTGTTAGCTGTTATTGAACAGCCTATGGCTTGTATTTGGCATGGTCTTTTGGGCCATATATCTCGTAGTGGAATGGAAAATCTTTCTCGTTCTGGCTACTTACCTATGTTATCTTTCTCTGATTTTTCATTTTGTGAGCATTGTCAATATGGAAAGCAAACCAGAAATGTGCATAGAACGCACATTGACTCTTCGATTCAGCCTTTAGATCTCGTTCATACAGATGTGTGTGGTCCTATGCCCACTAGGTCCTTAGGTGGTTCTCTTTACTTTGTCACTTTCATAGATGATGCTACTAGAAAAGTCTGGGTATATCCTATCAAATCAAAGGATGATGTATTCCCTACTTTCAGAAAATGGCTTGCTTCAGTTGAGACTGAAAAAGGAACTAAGCTTAAGGCTTTACGTTCAGATAATGGGGGTGAGTATACCTCACATGAATTCAGCCTTTTCCGTTAGTCTAGAGGGATTCATAGAGAGTTTACATCTCCTTATACCCCAGTACAAAATGGTGTAGCTGAGAGGATGAATAGAACTATTCAAGATAGAGTAGTCTCTATGTTGCATCATGCAAACCTCTCACAAGGTTTTTGGGCAGAAGCAGTATTGACTGCAGTTCATGTGATTAACCTTTCACCTAGTAATGCCAAAGGTCTGAAAGTGGCACAAGAGTTATGGACAGAGAAACCACCATATTATGATCATCTTCGAGTTTTTGGGTGTGAAGCATATGTTCATATACCCAAGAATCTTAGACAAAAGTTGGACCATAAGTCAAAGGAATGCATTTTTCTTGGATATGGTCAAGAAGGACAATTTGGATATCGCTTATGGGATCCTGAAACACGGTTAGTGATCCGAAGTAGTGATGTCATTTTTAATGAGTCTAAGATACATAAACAGCCCATTAAGGAGGTTGAAGTGAGAAGAGTGGTGTTTGAGGATACTAGTCCTCCGGTTAGCATGCATAAAAATGTTGCACATAGGGATGTTCAAGAGAATGTCCATTTAGATCAGTCTGCACATGTTCCTGTTCAGCAACCATTGAGATGTTCTGCACGTGTCTCATATCCACCTGATAGATATGTTCTAGGTTTAGATTTTGTTATGCTAACAGATTCCGGTGAGCCTTCTTGTTACAAAGAGGCTATGCAGACAGAGGATCATGTCAAGTGGGAGCGTGCCATGAAGAGTGAGTTGGATTCTATTCACAAGAATGGTACTTGGGACTTAATACCTTTTCCAAAGGGCAGGAAAGCTTTACCATGTAAATGGGTATATAAGCTGAAATTCACATCAGATAGTGCTTCTCCAAAATATAAAGCACGACTTGTTGCAAAGGGTTTTAAGCAACAACATGGTGTTGATTTTGAGGAAATCTTCTCTCCAGTGGTCAAGATGACTACTTTGCGCATGTTGCGTGTATGCGTTGCAATGGAGGATTTAGAGCTAGTCCAAATGGATGTGAAAACAGCTTTCTTTCATGGAGATCTTACAGATGAGATCTATATGGAACAACCAGAGGGTTATGTAGTTCCTGGCAAGGAAATTCTAGTTTGTAAGCTCAAGAAGAGCTTGTATGGACTTAAACAGTCTCCTAGACAATGGTACCAAAAGTTTGATGCTTTTATGAAGTCCCAAGGCTATTCTCGGAGCAATGAGGATCATTGTCTCTATGCAAAGAGATGTTCTGATGGCAGCTTGATATGCTTGACACTTTACGTCGATGATATGTTGATTGCTAGGAAGTCCTCTTATGATTTGTCAATTCTCAAAAAGAAGTTGAGTCAGACATTTGATATCAAGGATTTGGGGGATGCCAAACATATTCTTGGCATGCACATTACTCGTGATAGGAGTAAAAGATGCATATACTTGTCTCAAAGTGAGTACATATCCAAAGTACTTCACCGATTCAATATGCAGGGTGGAAAGGCATTGAGTACACCTTTACCCACATATGTGAAATTGAGCAAGGATGACTACCCCAAATCAGATGAGGAAAAGAAATTCATGACCAAAATTCCCTATCAGTCTGTTGTTGGTAGTCTCATGTATGCTATGCTAGCTACCAGACCAGACATTGCATTTGCAGTGGGAGTTGTGAGCAGATATATGTCTAATCCTGGCAAGAAACATTGGGAAGCAGCCAAAATGATTTTGAGATATCTGAGTGGCACTAAGGACAAGTGTCTATGCTTAGGTAGAGGGAAAGCATCCATTATTGGTTACACAGATTCTGACTATGCTGGTTGTGTAGACAATCGTAAGTCTACATCAGGGTACATTTTTCATTTTGTTGGAGGTGCTATCTCTTGGAGATCTCGTCTTCAAGAATGTACAGCTGTTTCCACCATAGAAGTAGAGTATGTTGCAGCAAGTGAGGCATGTAAGGAAGCATTGTGGCTTTCTCGTCGTGCTTGTGATATGGGTTTACCACAACATGTACCTCACTTGCGAAGTGATAGTCAGAGTGCCATTGCTTTGGCTAAGAATCCGGTCTATCATGCAAAGACCAAGCACATTGAGGTGAGGTATCACTTTATTAGAGATTGCTTAGCCATTGAGAGCATTATTCTTGAGAAGGTTCACACTCGAGATAATGCTGCAGATGCTTTGACTAAAGCTCTACCACAGGATAGCTTTCGACACTGTTGTCACTTGATGAGGGTTACTTGATTCTTGATCTTACGCAGTCACTTGTATACTGTGTAACATGCCCATCAGGTGGGAGGTATAGTTTGTATACTTACACTCAGGTATTCTTTATCATTCTTTATTTTTTCTCCCATAGTTACTCTGGCCATATTGGCCTTTAGTGGGAGATTATTACCGTTAGTGTCCATGTGAAAGGCCAAATGGCCACCGGACACTTCTTTGTATATGTTCTTTAATAAAACATATAGTGGCCTGGTGAGTCATAGACTGTAAGTTCGAGTGCATTTGTAAGACCTAAGAAGTCTGTCTTCGTGCTCCCTGTGTACTGTGTTTTTTGCGTATTCTACAGCCTCTGTGCGAAGTACTGTGTGCGGCCTTAAGAGCTCGGTTTTCTACTTCGAGCATATCGTCTTGGAGCTCTCGAGAAGGAGAGCGCACTGTGGTGCATCGCCATCGAAATACTTCATGGAGCATACATGGAGGACCCTCAATAAGGCTTCAAGTGCAAAAGGTGGGAAATCTGGTAGACTCTTTACATTTGAAGTTGAAGATACTAGAAACATTGCACTCTTCAATCACAAAGATCAAACCCTATCTGAACTAGAGATATGGCATAAGAGGCTAGGTCATATAGGTGAAAGAACACTAAAGCAAATATGCAGGGATCAGAGTGTGCTTTGCATTCCAAATGTGTCCAAGCAATACATGATTTACGAATGTGGAGCATGCCAATTGGGCAAATCACACAAGCAACCATTCAACAAAAAAGGATACATGTATGAAGGCTACTTGGAGCTTCTGAACACAGATTTGTGGGGTCCTAGAAGAAAGCCATCAATCTCGGGATCAAGGTACTATGTTTCATTCATAGATGACTATAGTAGATGGAAAATTCTTTACTTCATGAAGCATAAAGATGAAGGCTTCACTTGTTTCAGGAAGTATTTGGCATTGGTTGAGAACCAAATAGGTAGAAGCTTGAAGAGGCTCATATTTGATGGGGGTGGTGAGTATTTCTCACATGAATTTGACTCATTCTTACAAGAAAGAGGCATAAAGAGAGAGGTTACAACAAGATACACTCTTGAACATAATGGAGTGGCAAAGAGAAGGAATAGACTAATAGTAGAGGTTGCAAGATCAATGTTGAATGAAAAGAAGCTTCCAAATTACTTATGGGCAGAGGCTATTTCCACAGCCATATACTTAATTAATAGGCTTCCATCCAAGTACTTGGATGGAATGACACCTTATGAAGCATGGAATGGCTAGAGACCTTCCCTAGACCATTGTACAATCTTTGGGTGCATTGCTTATGCACATATACCCTCACAGATTAGAGGAAAGCTTGATCCAAATGCTGAAAGGTGTATATTCATTGGCTATGGCCAAAACTAGAAAGGATATAGGTAGTACAATCCCACTAACAAAGGATTTACAGTTAGTAGGGATGTGGTGTTTGATGAAAATAACTCCTGGTTTGAAGATGATTGTAGGAAAATAAAGCTACCTTATGACTTGGAAAGTGATTTTCCAACTCTGACTCAAGAAGAACCACAAATATCAGAAGATGTCAACTCATGAGATGAAGAACAGATTGACTACAAAGCTTGGAAGTCGAAGGGCAAGATAAAACTCAAGCAATTGGAAGACATTCCAAAGTCATCCAATCAAGCACTTAGAAGATCTCAAAGGGAGAGTAAGAAACCCATAATGTATGGCTATGACAGATCACTAGTCACCAAGCATTCTGTATACATGACTAAAGATTCTATCTCAAAAGAGCCTTCTTCATTTAAAGAAGCCAATAAGAAGGAAGAATGGAGAAAAACCATGTAGGAAAAAAATTGAAGCACTTGAGGAGAACAACACTTGGGATTTGGTTCCCAAGAAACCAAGCATGAAGGTAATAAGATCCAGGTGGATTTACAAAGTAAAGAAAAATTCAGATGGGTCAATCAACAAGTACAAAGCTAGGCTAGTAGCAAAAGATCTTGCTCAAACCCATGGAATAGATTATGAGGAGACCTTCTCACCTGTGGCTAAGATGCCAACAATCAGAGTTTTAGTAAGCATTACTGCCTCAAAGAATTGGAACTTGTATCAGTTAGATGTTTAAAATGCATTCCTAAATGGATGGATCTCAGAAGAATTTTACATGGCTCAACCACCAAGGTATGAAGAAAAGGACAAATCAAATTATGTATGCAAATTAAGGAAAGAACTTTATGGTATAAAGGAAGCTCCTAGAGCTTCGAACCATAGGCTTGTCACATATTTGCAAGATCAAGGATTTGTTGTTAGCGAAGAAGATTCTTCTTTGTTCATAAAGAAGACTAACTTAGAAGTTATTTATCTATGCATTCATGTGGATGATATTGTCATTACAGGGAATGATGCCGATGGCATCAAGCAAATCAAATCTCAGATGATGGAAGAGTTTAAATCAGTGAGGTTTGTTAACATACTTTCTTGTTTTAGAACTTGTATATTCAGATTTTGGAGTCTTAATTACTCAGATGAAGTACATTCATGATATGTTACTTAAATTCAAGATGGAGAACACTAAAGTTGTAGGTACACCCATGGAACGCAACCACAAACTTAGTTCTCATGAGGAAGAACTCCTTGAAGATATTATAGGTTACCAAAGACTTGTTGGGAGTCTCAATTATGCAACCCTAACAAGAGTGGACATATATTATGGAGTAAAGCCAATTTATGCATACACTAAGGAAACCTCACACGGAAGCTGCCAAAAGGATCTTAAAGTATCTAAATGGTACTATAAATGAAGGACTATTTTATCCATTCACATCTGACTTGGATATCAAGCTATATTTTGATGCAGATTGAGTTGGCTCAAAAGATGATAGGAGGAGCACCTCTGGCTACTTATCTATTGGAGGTTCAAAGCTAATTTCATGTTCATCAAAGAAACAACCAACTGTGGCCTTATCATCTACTGAAGTAGAATATAGATGCTTAGCAAATGCAACACAAGAAGTTATGTGGCTCAAGCTACTTTACACATATTTGGGATTACATTCTTATACTCCAATGATCTTTGGAGATAACACTAGCTCACTTTATTTGGCTGCTAATCATGTGTTTCATGCAAGGACTAAGCACATTTAAGTGCACTACCATTATGTAAGAGAGAAGTTACTCAACAAGGACATCCAATTGTCCTATGTATCCACCAATTTTCAATGTAGCGTGTTAGTTTTGAGGTGGAGCTATTGGTGCAAATGAGTCCAAGCCTACATACTTGGACAATTAGCATTTATTTCATATAGTCACATATGACTATCCCCTCAATGTAAAAAGCAATTTACTTTTACCTTGTAAAAGTGCATATGATAAATGCACTACTCACACATGGAGTTAGGAGGAATCAAATCTTGAATTACTTGGTAGTTGATTGATGAGAAATTAAGTCCTAAAGTTTAGGATTCTCTTTATGGTAAGAACTTGAATTTGAATTCAAAATTTGGCTCCAACTCCAAGCTATAAAAATGGATCAAAATCTTGCATGCGATAGAGCCCAATTTGGAGATCCCTTGAGAGGGATTTTTGTGATTAAGTGAGCTCATTCTATAGCTCCATCACTACCCTTACATTGTGTAATTATACATTGCCAACGTCATTGTAATTCTATGTGATTTAATAAATATACATTGATCACATCTCTACTTCACTTCTCTGTCAAGTTCATCTCAAAACAATGATCTTCTCAGACTTGGTTCTCAAAGCATAGTTGGTCATTTGATGTGAATTAAAGTGGTATAGATTCAGCATACTATCTTTCTCATATCTACAAAGTTTCATAGTCATTTCTTTTCTCAATCTCGAGATATCTTCACATCTCTGCTCACTAGTCTGCATACTGCTAAAGCCCAAAAATTTTTGGATAGTCATCCAACTTGCTAAGCATCATTCTTAGTGTACACTTGATCATTTTTATTGAAATAACTTGTGATTCGTAGCTATGTATGTTAGTTAGATACTCCCAGAAGGAATTTGATCAATCGCTAGTAGGTTGAGAGCACTGTTCATTTTACTGAACATGTGTAGAGACCAAAATAGCAAGTCTTAGCTCATACTTGAATTTTCTACTCATCTATTTTGATCCATTGATTAGAGGATCATGCTCCAAAGCACATAGGTGACTAGTTGTGATTGTTGGGAAGCTCAAAGGGTCTACTCTACTCTCCACAATGTGTTCTTGGCTGGTGTGAAGCAAGATTTTGCAATACCACTTCATCTCTAGAATCTATCCACCATCTTCTCCAACACGTTCCTATGTATGGAATCCATTTCTAATTGCATAGCGCTCATTACATGCTATTGCAATAAGATAATAATCCACAAAATTACTTGATGCATGGCGAGAGCTTGGTCTTGTTCTACCAAGTAAAAGTGCACTCAATTTGCTATCCTACAAAGTTCATTTTAGCCATTTTGGCATACTCTATGCACCCTTGATAGAGATGCATTCATTGTGTAATACATTGTCAACATGTATATCATGTGTGGGCTGAATTTCATGCTTATTTCAGCCATATTTTGATGCCAATTTGCAGCCATATATGAGAGGAAATTTCCAATAGTTTTAATAATTATTTGGCAAATAATTTTCAACCATGTTTTGTTGGACATTCTCTACATTTTCAGCTCTATTTTGTTGAAAATTTTCACCCGTTTGAGCCTCAGTTGGCTGGTCTACATGGCCATAGTCAAATGCACCATTTTGGAACAAAGGCATGAGTGTATCGAACACATCTTGTGAGCTAATTGTTGGCTATTTTTTGCATTGAAGTAGAGGGAAAATTGAACTTTTAGCAAATAGCACATCTCAAATCACAAATCACAATGATTGTGCTCGTCAATGGATGGAACAAACAATATCCCTTACTTTCAGTACTATAACCAATAAATATACATTTCTTTGCCTTTTCATCAAGTTTGTGACATTGTTGTGATACCACAATAGCATATGCCAAACAACCAAGCACGGGCATAGGACTAACCATTGGCTTATGTCCCATTACAATCCTCATAAGGAGTGATGACTCTCAATGCTTTTGTAGGGCAGCAATTCAACACATAGTTTGCACATGATCGCTTCCATCCAAAACTTATAAGGAAGGTACTTTCCTTTAACCATACATCGTGCCATTTCAAGGAGTGTTCTATTTTTATGCTCAGCAACACCAATTTCTTGAGGTGTATATGGCATCGTACATTGGTGTGAAATAACTCTTTCATAAAGAAAAACATTAAACTCATGTGACATGTATTCACCACCATGATCGATGCATAGAGTCAAAAGTTTGTTTGAAGAAAGTTTTTCAGCCATAGCTAAAAATGCTTTGAAGCAAGGAAATACCTGATTCTTTGCTTTCATAGGATACACCCATGTATGGCGAGTCATCAATGAATGTAACAAAATATACATGCTACCCAAAAGATGGATGGTCTATGGGACCACATACATCACTATGAACAAGCTACAATTTTCTTGTAGTGTGCGTATGACTATCTTTTGGAAAAGAAGCACGATGCACTTTTCCAAGAATGCAACCTTAACATGCATGCTTTTCAATGGACTCATGCATTGGCAAACCAATAACCATGTCCTTCTTTTGCAAGCAAAGCAAACTATTGAAGTTCAAGTGACTAAAACGAGCATGCCAAAGCTTCATTTTAGTCATGGAAGAAGTATGAGCAACCAAGGCATTTGAGGTAGCCCTCTTGTATGTATCCATGTGATACAAACCATTAAATAATGTACCGGACATCATGATAATATCACTATTGCTAAAATCATGAACCATACACTTATCATCACCAAAGTGTACATGAAGTCCAACTTTGGCAATCAATGGAACTGAAATTTTCTTCTTGATACTAGGTACATACAATGCACATTTCAAGAGAACCACATCTCCATTTGTAGCCATAAGCTCAATTTCTCCTACTCCAATGATAGGTATTGTATGCACACACCACATGTCCTCCTTTGGATGCATCTTTCAAAGATGCAAAAAACCTTTTGCATGAAGTTATGAAATTTGAAACACCACTATCAAAGAACCAATCCGAATCAGCCTCATTCACAACCATAGAATTAGAATGCAGAGATGTATCATAATGAAATGTAACAACACATGCCCAAAAATCTTGAGCCATGTTAGATTCATCATTCTTTGCATTTATTGAATTTTCAGCAATAGACATGTTGTATTCCTTCTTCTTTTCATTGTGCTTAGCAAGCTTTCTACACTCATCAATAGTAGGATCAGCCTTTCGGCAATATTTGCATCTCTTCTTCTTTTGCAAATCAGCATCATTAGAGGAACGAGTGGAAGAGGAAGGTTAAGGATTTGGTTTTGATGAACCCAAAGCTGAACCATACCTGCTTTTCTCCTTTTGTGAGATAGAAACTGCTTGTGTTCCCTCAATCAAACACTCCTATTCACTGTAGATATCTCTTCTTGCAAAAGAACAGACACAAAACGGACTGTAGTGGCAAATATTTGAAAAGATTTTGGAAATCCTTTAAAAAATGTAGATGTGGAGAAATTTCACTCCAATACACGTTACAAAATCTCTTCTAGAATCTTCCATGTAAGACACATGCTTACTAAAACCTAATTCAGTAACACTTGAGACATCCAATGACTCTCAAAATTATTCCACACGTAGTAGACTCTCTTAGATTTCTAAGAAGCTAAAGAACACTCCATTTGGAGTTAATTTGGCTAGGCAACTAATTGTTCAAAGATAGACTACCTATCATCTCAGGTTATGTAGAAAACTGAGGTTCACAAGAAATGTTCCCAGTACCTACTCGAGAATCATTTGATAGAGATATTTGAGATAACGCGATTATGAGCAATAAACTCTCCAAAAAGATATCATATGCATTAAATGGATAAGTACAGAGAGATATCACCTTCACACGATGGCTATGTACAGAAAAGGTATGCAGCTAGAATACCTTTGTGCCTTCTAGCATCCAAATGAGGCACCTTTTGATATCCATTGGTGAGATAATGACCAACATATGCTTCTACACCATCTCCTTTTCATCTCCACAAATTTTCACGTTCAAATGACCTTTATATATAGAGGTATGGGCATGGGACTTTTCACCTGCCCCTGCATCTTCTCTCACCTCTTGACCGTTCACTTCATATCCTTTGTCCTTCCATTGCCTTGGGTGACTTTTGGTGCTCCAAATCACTCCATATGGATAAGGTCATGAATTTTTCTAGTATTCCATCTCTCTAAATATATTTTGGCTTTTATCCAAGTCAAAAATACATTTTCCCTTTTTAATTCAACACTCTACTCTAAGGTTAAGAGTGTACCCTTTATGTTTTTAGGGTCTAGCTTCATTTTGGGCTTACATGAAACACATAAATGATGAAGAGGTAAATAGTGAAAGTTGAGTATGTGCCAAGACTCACAATTGGAGCTTGCACATGTTCCATGATTTTCAACACTTGCCCTCAATCTACAATTGGGAGTCCATGCTACTCTCCAATTCTTCTGCTCTTCGTCTTTGCTTCTATCTCCCTTTGCTTGATAGGTTGGTGATCTCCCTCCTTTGCTTCCAAGCTTCTTTGGCTTCATTCCAGCTTCTCCTTTGCTTCTTTGGCTCTTTGCAAGAGCTCTTCTTCAATCCCTAGCATAAACATGCTTCATACAAACATTTACAATCAAATGAGATCACCTTGTTTCTACTTATCTTCGTTGCTTCACTCTCTTCCTTGTTGTCCTCTCTTTGCAAATCTTCTTCTTCTACTCCTTCATGGATTCATGTCTTTTAGGATTCATGGCTTCATATCTTCTTTTCATGCTTCTCTTTGATCCTCCTTTGTCTTTGGATCACATTTGACTTTGTCTTGGGTGCAATCTTTGCATCTCCTTTTGACGTCGTCATGGTTGTCATGCTTTCTTCTACTTTGTCTTCATGACTTCTTTTTTTGCATCATGGCTGCTCCTTGCCTTCTAGGACTCCTTCAATGTAGGTGGCTTCTCCTCATGCTTTCAATTTACCTTTGATGGCTGCTCTTGTTCTTTCTTTGAGTGTAAATCCTTCTCTTGGGTACTTTTCTCTCCTTTGGACTTGTCTTGGATCTTCCAATCCTTGCAAGCTAACTCCCCCTTGCTTCATAATCTTTACTCCATTCTTCATGGCTGATTTTAGACCTAAAAAATCAACAATGGGCTGATCATACATGAAATCTTTCATGAGTTCCTCTTCATGTGAAGCATTTGTAGCTTCCACATCATCCAAGCTTTCTTAATCACCTACAAAACAACACAAGAAATTATGAATGTGATCAATGGTGCCTCTTGCACCTAACAAGGGTTGCCATTCCTCTTGGGATGGTCTTAATTTTCCTCACATAGGCTTGCCATTCGTTTTTGAATGGTCTTACTTGCCATATGCTTGCCACTCCTCTTGGGTGGTCTTACTTGCCTTCACCTTTCACTAGACCTTCACTTGGTCTTTGGTGCTTCTTGCACTTAGCATAGGCTTGCCACTCCTCTTGGGATGGTCTTACTTGCCCTCACATAGGCTTGCCATCCCTCTTGGGATGGTCTTACTTGTCTTTACTTTGGCTTGCCATTTCTTTAGGTGGTCTTACTAGCCTCATCCTTTGACAATACATTCACATTATTTATGCTTGGAACTTACTACCACACACAATGTGGATTTTTCGAAACCTTTACCTCAACCCTTAGTAGTGCAAACGGTCTTCTTTACCTTCCTTTGCTTCAGCCAACATGTCACACTTGTGATGGGTGAATCTTCTTTCTTGTCGCTTCCTTGTTGCTTGT
The DNA here is from genome assembly GCA_020310875.1 of Ceratopteris richardii. Lineage (NCBI taxonomy): Eukaryota > Viridiplantae > Streptophyta > Polypodiopsida > Polypodiales > Pteridaceae > Ceratopteris > Ceratopteris richardii. The sequence goes on from CM035406.1 coordinate 124,462,771, forward strand.
TGCAACCTTGGGGAATGTCTTCAAGTCCTTGTTGAGTCTCCAACACTTCATGGCATCCCTTCTTTGGAGTCTTCTACTCCTCCTTTGTTGGGAAGCTCAATCCTAGGCTTCACTCATTTCCACCTTCAGCTTGGGTTGAATCTTCAAATCTTCAAGTGTTTGAAAACCTTTTAGCTTGGGCTCCTTCCTTTACTTTGGCTCCAAGCTTTGCATCCTTCCTATATCCAAGCTTTGTCCACCTAGCTTTGGCTTATATAAATAGGAGCATTGCATTCACTTGATGTATCTAAACTTAAGAATCAAATGCTTTTAGTTATCATAAAATGAGCATACATATTTGCTTTTGCAAATTCTACCTCAATGGGTTTTAGCCACAACAAGGTACATCCACAAATTTCATACATAACAGCCTTGCATCTTACTAATCTTTTTGGCATCCAAATACATGTGGTTTCAGCTCATATATGGCTGAACATGACCAATGTTTAGTGCTTCAATATCACACTAACAATCACATATAATCGTGCATGCAAATTACCAGTCATTTGAGCATATATTCAGCTCTCTTTGTGCCAATTCATATGGCTACACAAGCTTGAAAATTTTAGCTTATATAGGCTTTATAAACTAGCCTACCACTCATCCACACATCATCAACATGTGTATATATCTTCCATGACCACATGTGCATACATTGTTGCATATTAGACATCAATCATGAACTTTAAATTCATCATATATTCAGCATAAGCATGGCTGTCCACAATTGTCATACATCTTTAGCATAACTTTCACAAGCATGCATACATAAGCATATCCAATGGATAAGCATATAATGCTATCATCAAACTTACATAAAAGCTTAAACCTTCAGCCATCTACATAATCATAACTTGCACTTCATTCAATTGAGTGCAACATCTCAAACATCCATGCAATCTTCACATGCAACTATATGTAGTTGCTCATCCAAGATTCTTTGCTTGAATCTTCATCTCCTTCTATAAGGTGCTCATAAATCCTCATCCAAGAGATTAGTACCACTTAGAGCATGCCTCAATGATCAAGAATATGTATTGGAGAGTAGGACAAGAGAGTGTTTGACTTCAAATAACATTAAGCAACAAATTTGTCTTACATACAAAAACTTCATCTCCATAGCTTTCCAATTCAATCAATGTTGCATACTCCATCGGCTCATAGCTCTAAGCTTTCCTTTGCCATCTCTGCATCTTCTTCAAGATCTCTTTGTGCAACCATGAGCTCCACTCCCAATGCTCTGCAGCCAAAGCTCTAATACAAAAAATTGGAGAAATTCCACTCCAATACACGTAGAGGAAGTTAGAGAACCTCATCTAGAATCTGCCCTGCAAGACACATGCTTACTAAAACCTAATTCAGTCACACCTCAGAGATCGAATGTGTCTAAAACTTAGTCCACACATATTTGACTTTCTTAGCTTTCTAACAAGCTAAAGAACATTCCATTTGGAGTTCATTTGACTAGGCAACTAACTGTTCAAAGATAGACTACCTATCATCTCAGGTTATGCAAAAAACTGAGGTTCAAAAGAAAAGTTCCCAGTACCTAGTGGAGAATGCTCTGATAGAGCTATTTGAAATACAGAGAGCATGAGCAATAAGCTCTCTAACAAGATATCATATGCATTAAATGGATACGTACATTGAGAGATATGACCTTCACAAGATGGTTGTGTACAAAAAACGTATGCGACTATAATACCTTTGTGCCTTCTAGCATCCAAATGAGGTACCTTCTGATATACATTGGTGAGAGAATGACCAGCATATGCTTCTACACCATCTCCTTGTCATCACCACAAATTTTCACGTTCAAATGATCTCTATATATGGAGGTATGGGCATGGGACTTTTCACCTACCCTTGCATCTTCTCTCACCTCTTGACCTTTCACTTCCATTGCCTTGGGTGACTTGTGGTGCTCCAAATCACTCCATATGGATAAGGTCACGACTTTTTCTAGTATTCCATCTCTCTAAATATATTTTGGCTTTTATCCAAGCCATAAATACATTTTCGCTTTTTAATTCAACACTCTAGAGTGTACCCTTTATGTTTTTAGGGTCTAACTTCATTTTGGGCTTACATGAAATACATAAATGATGAAGAGGTAAATAATGAGAGGTGAGTATGTGCCAAGCCTCACAATTGGAGCTTGCACATGTTCCATAATTTTCAACAATAGAGATGAGTGATGCATCCGGAATAATCTCATCTATGTTTGCCAATTGCTCTTTCAAGTCCTTGATGTGTGTCACATACACATCCAAAAACTCATTTTTAGCCATACATACATCCTCAAGTATGCAACACGTGCTTCATGATGCACAAAATACAACAAAGCAAGAGTGTCCCATGCCTATCTTGATGTAGAACATGATCAAATGTGTGGAACTATATGATGCTTCATAGAAAGTGCAATCAATGCATGAGCTTGAGCAACTTTTCCATCCCATATAAGCTACTCCTATGTAGGTGGAGAAGGATTAACCACTCTACTTGAAGAAGAAGCTTCATTTGTGACAATAGACTATGAAGTAGAAGAACATATGGGTCTTCAATCTACATCTAACACTATGTTCCAAAGTTGTTTTGCAACAAGAACATGCTTCATAAGGTAAGAACAAATTGTATAGTTGGTCCCATCAAGCTTATCTTCAGCTTGAAGCATGCCAAACAAGTCATTGCTACCCGCCATTTCACTAAAGAACAAGAATGTGACAAAATCTTTACTTGGACGAAAGCTAAAATGAATGTTAAACTATCACTCTAATGGAAATTCTGACTGCATGAATGTCTTCAAAATGGGGGTAAAACTTTAGTGCAACTATTGAAAACATTTGTTGGCTATTGAAAATCAATGTTCTATGCTTCAAAGTTGATTTGCACTGTTAAAAGTGCATGCACATTGCAATGCAAAAAACTGAAACTTCAGAAGGAGTTGAACTTGCTCTAATACCACTATTGGGTGTGTGTACAAGTGTGAGAGACACACAAGAAGCACACACAAGGAGCACAGATGCAGCAATACACATGCAGAAGACAAATGGCTAGAATAGCTCTCTCTATTGATGATGAACTGAACTGAAGTAAGAGTTGAATAATATCTCAAAGTACAAAGTACCACCACATATGAGTGAATCATGTATGTGGTAACATGGGGAAAAAACCTCTAGCTAGCACCTGAGTAAAAAGTGCCCATGTATAGGGAAAAGTTTCACATCAAAGCTACTTGAGGAACACATAAGTGTAACAATAAGAAGGTACCCAAATGACCTTTGGTTTGATTTTGGGCTATTGTAGCTCAGTGATGAGTAGCACCTCCTTTAATGTCAATCCGGGGAGACGTGAGGATGGTATGATGACCTCGAGCAAGTGAAGGCACAAGTGCATGAGCGAGAAGCACACAAACATGCACACATACACACACACGCGCACACACAGCAAGAACAAAGAGGAAGACAATGGAGTTCTTTTAGATTACTTTCAAAATGCTCATACAAGTTCAATTCAATTACAAGCTAACCTCAAAAATGAGCTCTCTAGCTCTATTTATAGTTTTTCACTAGCTTTTAGTCTTGTCCAGACCTAGTGTCCGGCCTAGTTAAAAGTTAGGTTCTAGGGCCTATTTGGAGGTTCAAACGGAGTCTAAAAAATGTGAAAACTGATAGGGAGGTACTTCTAAAGCTCCTCAAGCTCAAGGACTCCTTGGCTTGCACAAAATGGAGCTACAAAAATATGAAATGGTATTTACAATGGTTTTTAGTGATGAAAATCACTATTTTTGTAGGGATTTCTTCTAACATTTTGACATACATTTCCTGGAGCTCCCTACTTGCTCCTTCTTCTTGTGTGCCCAACTCTTTGATGCATGAAAAATTTAAATGGCCTACTTGCCAGATCTTCTTTGACTACTGTGTCTGCTTGTGCTTTCTCTTCGCTCCGACTCCCTTCGTAGGCTTCCTTGTCTTGTGAGTCCTTCAGTTCCTTGACTATTGCCAACACCCCCCCCTCTCTCGCATCTGTCGTCTCTGACAGACCCTTGCCTAGCTGTGCGTTGGACGTAATATTGCACCACATCGGAAGCAAGGTGGTGTTCTTCTAATCGTAGCCCCCGTGCTAGGTCTGTTAACAATGCATCCCAATCGACTGGACCTGGGACGTCTGGATGGGGCACCCGCAATTGATCTGAGTAGATGGTCCTCTCCACAGCGAATAGTTGGAGGAGATGTGAGGGCTTGGGTACAAATATTTCTGAGTGATATTCCCAGAACCCTGTGATGAACATCTCCTCAAAGGTCTGCTTGAAGCATGCTGGGAGGTATTTTATTCTTGCGTGCCAGGCATATACTACCTTTATTGAGGGGGTAGTGCTCATGTCATATACCAGATCTTGGTTGCCTGCAGTGAAGCCAACTCCTGAAAAGTGGGGGTCCTCGATATTCTTGAATGTCCTGAATGTGATGAGCATTAATTCGAAGATCTTCATGCACATCTGTGCCATCACATCAGGGGTGTTTCGTAGGCGAATGCTCCAATGACGGATTGTAGAAATCATGTAAGCAACAGTAGGAGGTCCTTATGGAGGTGCTAGATAGACATAATTTAACCACTTTGCACAACCTTTGACGTTCTTTACAGCAATGGTAAATTCGGGCCAGGTGCATCTGCGGAAGACTGGAACATAACAGGGATTGTATTTAATAAAGAGTGGCATGTTAGTCCAAGTACGAACCATCTCGGGATAGGTCTCAAGAAGACGGATCCTCCAGGTGGGTTGATGAATGGATCCTTTTTTAGCACTCTCTAGGATATCATTGGGCCCAAATTGTGTGGCAAAGGTTGGGGCCTTGCCACATCGTTGTTGAATCTCTGCATTGTAATCTGCCAGGAGTACACAGTATGGCACATACTGATCGTCGTTGGTGCCTATCCATCTATGATGAGACATACTGCGGAAATACTCTGACTTTATGATGGTGTCTTCTAATTTGGCCATTGATTGGATTTGGATTGCCACTCGATCTTCATGGGTTTTCGTTGTCTTTTCGAGTGTCTGGAGCCATTTGGGTACTTCGACTTCCAAGGTATCCATTCCTTCTGAGGTTTGCTGACCTCCTGGCATTGGCATAGGAACATATGGTTCCTCATACGATTCGTCTACCTCAATGGGTACAAATTCATCTGGCTCTGGTTCTACAACTGGAGAGGGTTGTCTTTCATATTCCAGTAACTTCTTCTGCAATTCTGCCACCTGCTTTGTTAATGCCTTTACTTCCTCTGAAGTCGTGGTTGTTTCTATAACTGTGGGTTGTGCCTCCTGTTCCCTGAGCTGGCGGCGTAGCGCATCCCGTTCCTTTTCCAAATCGACATGTGCTTCTAATAGATCTGCATAGCTTTCCAAGATTGTCTTCATTGTGTCTGAGGGGACTGCTTTGAATTGTTCTGGGTCGATTTCGTGGGGAGAGCCTTCCATGGCAGCTTCCACGTTTTCTTCGTTTTGCTTCTGCAGACGCTTGTTTTCTTCAAGTGCGGTAGCCATGTGTTTTCTCAGTAGAGTCAAATTACGCCGGACTCTTAGATTATCTGCTTGGTAGACTTCTAGTAAAGCTTCGAGTTGTTTGACACCTGGCACTTGGGATGGTTGGGGTGTCTCCAGGAAGGTTTGATGAGCTTGCTCGAGTGTGGTGTAACGTTGATTGAGGTCTGCATTTTCTTCTTCTATGATTGTAAGCCGTCTCTGTAGTTGTTGATGATTCGTAGTCAGTTGATGATGACGGTCTTTGAGAGCCTGATACTCACTCTGAAGTTGATACACACATTGATGTAATGCCATGAATATACTATTTACATTAAACAATGCAGGGAAAGATGAAGATGTAGGGGGAATGGGGAAGGGAAAGGGAGTTGTGAATGTTGTGGAGTCAAGTGGTGAGGTAGGTGGAGGGGGTATGGGAGATTGAGGCTGCGTGGGGGGAGGGAGTGGTGCTGTGGCTGGTGATGTTTCCATTGTGTCGAACGTGTGTGTGACTGTGTAGATGGGAACAGTGGGTGGGGTGGATGTGATATGTGAAAGTGGGCATGTTAACTCCTCCGAATTGGATGCCGGGAGAGAGGAATTCCCATGACGAATGTGGTAATGGCAGGAATAGGCGTGGTAGTGCCAGGTGGTGAGGTGACTTGTGTAGTGAGAGGTGAGGTGGGTGGGGAGAGTGGTTCCGCCTGATGTTCTTCTGTTTGTGTGTTACCTCTTGGCTCTGATACATTGATGTGGATTTGTTTGCCAAATCGCATGGGGCGAGTAGGCACTCGTTTCTCAAATCGATGAATATAAGCCATGGCCGCATGAACAGCCTCATCTAAACCTACCGCGTCAGCATGCAGGTTCATTGATTCAATAAACATGTCATCCACACTTTCCTCGGCTAACATTTGGCTCATGATCATCTTTCCTGTCTCGAGCGACAGTTTGTGTTGTTCTTGGGCTCACTTCATGGTTTTGTATAATCTTTTTATTTGGGCCGAGTATGCCGGGGCACTTGCTAGTTCTGAAAGTTCTTCATATTCTTGATCATACTCCTCGTTTGCTTCTTCTTCTTCTGTCTCTTCTTCATCCTCTTCTACTTCTACTACTCCCGGTTGGGTCGGGGCTGAAGTTGTAGTAGTGGGTTGTGTTCCTTGGTTCTACTCTGCTTCTGTCTCCAGGTTAGACTCATTGATCAAACGGGCAATTTCTTCATCTGTCAAATCGACAAGGGTGTAACCTTGTGGGAACTCCAAGTCCGATGGAATCGGCGAGAACACCAGATTGGGTCCTTCGGCGCTTGGTCTGGGTAGGCGAATGGTAAATGATCGGACACGTCGCGTTTGTGGAGGGGTCACCTCTGGTGTGGTGGTGGCTCCCCTTGCTTGGGCACATGGTAATTGAACTCCCCCTTTCATCTTCTTCGATGGAGGACCTGCCGTTGACAACCGTCTTTGGAATTCTTGGGCCCTGGACCATACTAGTTTTTGTCAAGATCTTGCTCACGCGCATACAGAGATTACGGACGCAGAAAAAACACACAGAAAAATAGAGGCAACAAGAGACGAGACCGAACGCAAGATTGGGTGCAATCTCCCCCCATGCACTCTATTTCGACAGTCCACAGAGTGCATGTATTTATAGGACTTTTGATTACGTCGAAAATAGTGGTTACATGAGGGCGGCTTCGAAAAGCAGGCGTGAAACTAAAAGTTGGTAACTTTTACAGAAAGCCATTGCTTTTAATAACAGAAACTGCGGACTACAACGACCATTATTCTAACCATTACTTTTCTAACAATAGAACCTTCTACGCAAGTTTATTTACAAGCTAAATAATAATTATTTCGGATTATTGATGTCCGCCCTTTCACGCCTTGCACGCTCCTCACGAACCTTCAGCTGCTATATCAAAAACATCAAAAAACACATTAATACATTAATAATTTAACATTTTAACAATGCCTTGTTCAATAATATACAACATGCCTCTCAGTTGACAAGCAACTGACCTCAGTTGATAAATAATTTAATACTCTAATAATGAGAATACATTGTTCAATTTATTCCATGTTACTGTTACAATCCAACAATGCATTGGCCAACATAGTCCATGTTACAATCCAACAATGCATTGGCTATTCGATATTTCAATCCAACAATGCATTGGTTATTCCATATTTCAATCCAACAATGCATTGTTCAACATATTCCATAAGGTATAACATGCCTCGCAGTTGAACAAGCAACTGACCTCAGGTGATAAAAGAAGAAACATGGAGGGCCAGTCACATGTTTCATCACTGAATAAAAATAGGCATGTGCCATGTAAAAAAATACATGCATGGAAATGTTCATGGAGATGTTACATTATTAAAAGTATCTGTGAGATGCGGACATAGTCTTTCTAATGAATTTGGGCAAACAAAACTTGAATATGCTCCTATGGACTAAATTCAATATGTAAATGCATCACAATTATCAAACATGTAGGGTAAACTTTAAAGGTAAAAATGAATCCTTAAACTCTTCTTGAAAAGCCTTCCAGGTGCGTGGACAATCTGCACTATGACAAAGATCATTCCACCATTGCTGCGCTCTTCCTACCAAATAATTAGTGGCAAACTCGATTTTCTTATCTTCTGAATATAACTCATCGGAAAAGAAATCATTGAATAGGGATAGCCATGATAAGACAAAGCGGCCATCTTTTCGTCCGTCGAATTGAAGCATAGCATAACGTCCTTGTATGGCTTGTTGAAGTGCTTGAAGTTCTTGGTTCATAATCTCTAACTCTTGCTCGAATGAAACTCCAGGTAAGGGTGAATTACAGAAATCTTCCATGGTGCTCTTGGATCCTTGCTCTCAACCTTGGTGTATTGAACCTTCTTGTTTGCAACCTTGGTGTCTCGATCCCGTGTTCTCAACCTTGCTTGGTATCTTGAACACTCAATCAAGTGGCACCCAAGGATTTTGAAGAAATTCATACTTCCAAGCTAGCTCATTGGAAAGTTCGTTCTGAGAGCTTTCCAACGGTATATTACACGCCTCAATCCGACCTACAGATTGAGAGATACACTTGATTCTTTCTTGAGTCCAATCTTGAAATCGACGCGCGCGCCTTCCACAAGTAATAAAGAGAGAGAACTTGAGTACAACTCCAAGAGATGGTGGAGTGGTCAAAGTACTTCCCTTGTAAGTAGGAGGTTGTGGGTTCAAATCCTCCTACCTTAGGGACTCTAAACCTCTCTATTACCACTCAAAAATTAAAATTGCCTCGCGTGTAGCCAACGGTCGCCAAGGGAGCCTTGGGTGCCAATGTTGCCAATGTATTGCCTAAGTTATTGCCTAAGTTATTTGCCTTAGTCGACGCCTTGTGAAAAACGTAGGTTCTGGTTCTGGAATAGGAACCGAAACAGAAACAGAAACCGAAACCAGAAACGGAAATGGAGACGAAAACGGAGACGGAGACGGAGATGGAAATGAAGATGGAATCGGAATTCAGAATCGCGAATAGAGAACAGAACCCTCTGTATTGACGCGTGCCTGGCTCTGATACCACTGTTGTCAAGATCTTGCTCACGCGCATACAGAGATTACGGACGCAGAAAAAACACACAGAAAAATAGAGGCAACAAGAGACGAGACCGAACGCAAGATTGGGTGCAATCTCCCCCCATGCACTCTGTTTCGATAGTCCACAGAGTGCATGTATTTATAGGACTTTTGATTACGTCGAAAATAGTGGTTACATGAGGGCGGCTTCGAAAAGCAGGCGTGAAACTAAAAGTTGGTAACTTTTACAGAAAGCCATTGCTTTTAATAACAGAAACTGCGGTCTACAACGACCATTATTCTAACCATTACTTTTCTAACAATAGAACCTTCTATGCAGGTTTATTTACAAGCTAAATAATAATTATTTCGGATTATTTATGTCCGCCCTTTCACGCCTTGCACGCTCCTCACGAACCTTCAGCTGCTATATCAAAAACATCAAAAAACACATTAATACATTAATAATTTAACATTTGAACAATGCTCATGGGTTTCCCAAATTGGAAGAATCTTGACATCTTGACCTTGCTGTTTTCCCCGATCCCCGTCTTCCCGAAAGGCTCTAATCTGGTGTGCTCCCTTTGGAAGAGTTGGAATAAAGCCAAAAGCTTCACAAGAATAAGTGAAGACTAGAAGTGGGCTGCCGGTATCAGACAAAACGACTCTATCTGGTTTCCGATCCATGGCATCCGGAGTGTGGAATCTTGGAACATTCAAAATGCCAAGAAGCTATGGAACAAAGGCTTCAAAAAATGGAAACATCTCTGGAAACAAGACATCAACCGCTGGATTAACTTTGAGGATATTGACCCTAGCATCAACATTTCGCATGAAGAATGGAACACTTTGCAAAGCAGATGTCTCGCCTGGGACCGACACAAAGTTCGCCTTCTCATGGGACACGACATGTCGAGCTCGCTTGGTCTCAAATGGCACAATGGGAATAGCCTATCAAAAATCCCGAACATCAAAGAAACGATCGACTATCAGGTTAACCTCAACAAAAAGTGGTGCCTGTCATGGACGCGGCTTCGGTGGGACATGAAGTTCATGGCTATCTGGCACCCCCTCATAGAAATCAAAAAGTCTGTCCTCTTATGGCAAATTCTTCATCATGGAATCTGGACCAACCTTAAGGCTAGCAAAATTTGTGGGATCCCTCCCTGGTGCAAACGCTGCCACCGGTCTATCGAAGATGTTTCACACATCTTCTTTACCTGCCCCAACTCCAACAGACGCTGGCAGGTGGTTGGAAAGAGAATTAGACTTCAAAAACGTCTCAGTTGGCAGCAAGCCCTGCTGGGAGAAGCGATCGGCTGCTCCGCGACTCTCTGGAACGCCATCAGAGGGGAGGTCCTATGGAAAATCTGGCGGGAAAGATGTGCTTTCAACTTCGGTGACTCCCCCAAGGAGTGGTCAATTGAGAAATCGCTGTTCCTCCTTGGCAAAAGGATTGTCAACTGTAAAAAATCCCCCCCTTTAGGCATCATCAAGTACTCCTTTTGATCGATAACAAGCTTAAACCCAAGTGGGCCCCACATGAGGGTGATGAGAGGGTAATTTACCTTCTTTGTAATGTCATCTAAGCTCTGTAAAAGCTTCCCCTGCTTTGTGGGATTTGGGGGGTCCCGTGGGCACTAGTCCCCTTCTCTTGTACTTTTCTTTATTTAATTCAAGTCCGGGAGAGTAGGCTATTGCCGAACTTCCTTCATATTAAAAAAAACAATGCCTTGTTCAATAATATACAACACTAGTGCTCTTTGAATGAACACGTCGTATGCTAAGCATCTGTAAATTATTTTTGTCAGGGCACAACATCCATGAAGCACATTCTTCTGTTTCTTATTCCATCGTTGATGGGCTAGGTGGATCTGATCTATGATCCAATGTGGTATATTGATGGTGAGATTCTCTGTCTCCGCCAAGTACAAGCTGAACCATATCTTTTTTGGTGGCATAGTGAAGCATTCTTGGGCGGGAAAAGCAAAATGCTGCATGATCGTTCGTAGCTGGAGAGCAATGGTAGATGTCATTGCTACCATGTCCTTCAATTTATTGAGATCCTTATGCTTCATCCTGCCTGGAACCAGTGTTTCTGTTGCTCCAGCACAATGGTGAGAACCACGTTAAAAAGCTTCACCTCCTTAATTGTCAATCCGTGGGAGAGGTAGGAGTGATATGAAGATCGTGAACGTGAGATGATGTGAGAGTGAAGGTGAGAAGCACAAAGATGCACACACACATACACACACACAATGAAGAGACAAGCAAGACACAATGGAAGGTGGGAAATTAGCTCTATTACTCCAGAATACTCTTACAAGCTCAAAGTAGCTCTATGCTCACACTAACCAAAATGAACCAACCCCAAAAATGAGCTCTCTAGCTCTTTTTATAGTTTCTAGACTAGTTTTGACCGGTTTCACATCTAGTGACCGGCCTAGTTAAAAAATAGGTCCTAGAGGCTATTTGGAAGGGTAAACGATGTCTAAAAATAACGAAAATTGGTACGAGCATTCTACCTAAGCTCCTCAAGCTCGAGGACTCCTCGGCTTGCACAAAATGGAGCTATGGATTACAAAATGTGGTTTTCTATGATACATATGTTACAATTAGTGATAATAATCTCTGTTTGAATGTTTGGAGAATTAATAAGAAATATATTTGTTTGAAAAATTGATCCGCCTGGTTGATCCGCCTGGTTCCCTACTCCTTCTTTACATGCTTCCGTGGCGTCTGTGCCTCTGGCTGCTTCCAACACCCCCCTCCCTCTCGCTTCTGTCGTCCCTGACAGAACCTTGTTGTGAGGTCTGCCGGATGTAGTTCTGTAGGAGGTCCTGAGCGAGGGTGTGCTCTGATATACGAATGCCTCGGGCTAGATCAGCCTCGAGTTTCTCCCAGTCGATAGGTTGTGGCTCGTCTGGTGGTGGGAGCTGATAGTGTGTGGAGTACACCATTCGTTCACAGGCGAATAATTGCAATAAGTGTGTGGGCCTGCTTATAAATACCTCTGAATGGTACTCCCAAAAGCCGGTGGTGAACATTTCTTCGAATGTCTGCTTGTAACATGCCGGCAGGTATTTGATTCTGCAGTGCCAGGCGTAACACACCCGTAGCGATGGCGTTGTGCTCATATCATAGACTAAATCAAAGTTGCCATGCTCGAAGCCCGGGGTGTTTACATGGGGAGCCTTGATGCGTCGGAAGACTTTAAAGACCATCTGCATCATGTCAAAGATTTTGACAGTCATGTGCGCGGCAATATCATCCATATGCTTTAACCTAGGGAGCCAGTGGCGGATCGTCGCCATCATGTAGCCTACTGTGGGTAACTCGATTGGTGGCCTGAAATAGGGATAGTTCAGCCAGTCTTGGCACTGCTTATTGTTCTGTAGCTTAATAGCGAAGGCAGTCCAAGAGCGGCGTCGTGGGACTGGTCCCCAGCATGGGTTAAATTTTAAATGCAGCGGCGCTTTTACCCATGTGCTCATCATCTCGGGATAGTTTTGCAATAAATCTCTGCGCCAGTCTGGTTGAAGGATTTCACCTCTCTGCGCCCTTGGTGGCAAGTCCTCTGGCTCGAATTGAGTTGCATGCGTTGGTTTCATGCTGGTTTCTTTCTCGATGGCTAACTGGTATTCGGCCATTAACATGAAGTACGGTTTATATTGGAGCTCATGCCCAGATATGTATCGTCGCGGGGCCATTTGAGCAAAGAATGGTGATTGTAAAATTTTCTCTTCAATTATGGCCATGGCATGTAGCTGTGCCTCTACTCTGGCCGAGTGTGTCGTTCCGAGTTCTTCAACTGTCTTCATCCACGCGGGGGTAGGTAATTCGTAGGTCATCTGGCCTTCGGCCGTGACACGTCCGCCTGGGATGGGAATCGGTTCGTATGCCTCTTCAAATGTCTCCTCCACCGGGATAGTGACGGTTTCTTCCTCAGCTAGGAGCTCAGCATTAGGGGAAAAAATGAACCCTGCATGGGCCTTGTAAGGATCCCTAATTTTTAGGGATTAAGCTTAATTCTGTTCTTGTTTAAGGGGACAAAGTGCATTTAATAGGGCACTTTTTAGTAGGCTGGAGTAGGCTTTTTTTTAGGCTTCAATAGGCCTCTCTCTTTCTTATTCTAGAGAGAGAGAAAGACAATCTACTTTCCACATCATCAAACTCGTACATGTATTTGAATAAAAAAATGAATTTTTTTAAAAAGTCTCATTTTCAGTGTATATTAACTCAAAAGAGCCTATTTTTTAATATATATGTCAGAAGTTACTTTTTTGGGCCCATTTTCTGAAGTTTCTTTTAGAAAAAGTATAATTTTCGAACTCCCTCCAAAAGTAAGTGCCACATCATCAAATCCGTGACTATGCTTCCCCCAAAAAATGACTTTTTTCAAATTTCATCATTTTCAGCCATACTCAGTGGAAAAATACACTTTAACCCATACACATACAAGAAAACATATTTTTTGAGCAAAACCTATGCTTTAGACTCCCTTCCAACCGGTTTTTCATCTTTGTTTTTGATATTGTTAGTCATTAGCAAAGATGGTGTTGACATGTATCACAAACTTCACAGTAGAACGTCCTCATGCTCCTGCATCAACAAGTATCCATGTTCGTGTGCCTAGAGAGTTTGCTCCAAATACACGATGCAACAATGATGCCAATTCTCAAAATGAACGTCGTGCAGCTGGAGAAAAAAGTATTGATCTTTGGGCTCATGGTTCACTCTATCCTCTTGATCCAATATCTTCTTACCATCCAACATTCCATAACCTCTCAACTTTACTTCAGTTCATTGGTGCGGGTGAAGCTGGACTATTAGGTTACTGCAAGAGATTATCTACACATTCACTTGCTACTGCTAAGTATTGGTTCCAACAACATCACATCCATCATATGAGGGTGGTCACTTTAGAAAGCACAATCATATCTTTACAAAAACAACTTGCAGATTTGGAACAGGATTGTGAAGCAAAACAAAGCACAATTTCAAAGTTAACTGCCAATCTCCAGCAGCTGAAAGAGACTCCACTTGGTATGAGACATAGGAAAAGATCATTGTCATCCTTTGAAGCTCTTTCAAAAGGTGGTGGAGCACGCAAACGACGTATATATGCAACAAGGTGAGTGTTTGTTTTACTTTTATATTTTTTAATGAAGATTTGTAATGGAATATTTCATTGTGTAGGTCGTTTATTGAAGACATAACTGCTTCATCAACAACACAAGACCAATTCAAGCTGATGAATAGCTGTATAAACACCAAAGAAATCACTTCTGCTTTAGACTCACGCATAGGAAAGTGTATTAGAGTTGTTGTTGAAGCTGAGTTTTCAAAGAAGTTAAAAAATCTTATCACAGTGCAAGATGTGCAGGCAATATGTGACGAAGCAGGCATCAGTAGAAATGGGTATACTGCAATGTACACCCTTCTCAGGCAAGCCTTACAATCACAAGGTATTTCTCAAAGTATATTTCCATGCCCATATAAATTGTCTATCAATAAAAAAACTTCAAATGAGGATGTGACTCGTACTATTGGACAATATTTATTCATAGAAGAAACTATGCCTGCCTCTATTTATCATCCAAATATTCCCAAGAAGCATTCAAAAATCCTATCTACACAAGGATTTACTTACACTAAATTCAACAATATATTTGTGGATCTTCAGAAGCTTCAACAAGCAATGGTTCACTTTTATAGTTCAACAATCAAAGGTACCCCTACTACATTTTATTTGGTGTTGAAGTTCTATTGCATTCAAGTGTCATATTAAGATAATGTTTTCTCTTTTGTGCAGACTGTAATGTTAAGTTAAAGTTCATACTGAAGCTTGATGAGTGTCAAATCATAAAGGGTCGGCGACTAGAAAGGTTGAGTGTGACGCTAATGAACGAAATTATGGACCATGCAATGAGTGATGAAACTTTAGGAGGGAGGGACCATTTGACTTACAGTGTGCAATCAGAGAGAGATATCTGGTGGTTAGGTGCTATAGAAGTTCCCAAAGAAACAAATAATGTTATTTCATGGATTTTTAGTAGGACTCCGTGGATTACGGAAGTAATCTCTTCTCAAATACATGGGCAAAAGCTTTTTGTAGATGATATAGGTGATTTTGATGTAGAATGGCATTTGGGTGGAGACCTTAAGAGTATAAAATGCATGTTAGGTTGTAAACAAGGAGCATCTTCTCTCTATCCTTGCCCATATTGTACACAAGGTTACAAAGGATCTAAGAGACAGTCTAAACATGCAAGGGCATTGACGAGAGTTGATGACTCTGAAGAAATTGATGAAACAGACTCATTGAATCACAGGGAATGGGAGATATCACTTTTGAGGTGTCCAATGTTACAGGAACCGACTCGTGATAAAATAAGCAATGATTGGAACCCCATTATCCCATTTCCATTAGTCAATGTTCACTTTTGTACTTTGCATGCATTCATGAGGATCTTTGATAGGCTTTTGAAGCTCCATGTTGAATATGCATTTGCAATGAAACCACTAGAGAGGTCTACAATAGCAATCCAGAAAATAGAAGATCTTTTGAATTCTATAGGTTGTCATGGTGGCCACGTATCTTTAGTTGTTAAGAAGTATGGTGAGTCTCAAGAGATTTTACAACAAGTTTCAATGACTGGGAAGAAGGCACGACGTTTCTTTAAAAAAGATGTGAATAGTCAAGATGATGGGAAATGGGAGCTTTGGAAGGACCTCTGTTCAATTACAACTGACAATGATAGTCAGGTTGATCTCATTAACAAGCGAAAGAAGGTTTGGTCATCCTTCGATCAATTGTTACATTTGATGTGTTTGGCTTCCACTAATGCTTCACAACGAGAATTATTCCAAGTGACTTTGAAGGAGTTTACACAGTCATTCATCTTATCTTGGGGAGAAAGCAACATTACACATTACATAGTAAGTTTCGCTTACATTTTTTTATTTGGTCTTAAACACTATGTGTATATCTTATTGACCAGATCATAGCATATTCTTTTTGCACATGGAGCATATTTTATGAATCGATATGGGTCACTGGACATTTTTAGTACACAAGGAATGGAGAAGTCACATTACAGGGCTAGAGGTGTTTACTTTAAAAACACTCGTCATGGGGGTGGTCTACTCCAATCAAACTATTTAGAAGAAATGTTCAATTGGTTCTTTCGTGCGACATTTGCTAGAAAATATGTAATGGAAAAGGCATGTGAGTCACAACTAGCAAAGATTACACGAAAGCTACAACATGATATTGCAAGAGAGAAGTGGATGTCATCGTCAGGACCCGAACATCATGCCCAATGGCGTTCACAAAGAGTCCGCGAGGGTTCTGCTTGGAAATAATTTCCAAACTCTTAAAATGCATTATACTTTTCAAGGTTTTTATAACCCCTTTCACTTCAAATAAAATTCTACTATTTTTGTGAATATACTTTTAATGTCTTAAAACTAATTTTTATCCATTTAAATGTGAACAGGACAATTCTTAAGTGAAAGCCTATAAATAGAAGTGTCCTTCCTCATTTTACCACTTTACAATCTAAGAGAATGGCACGCACAAAGCAGACTGCTAGGAAGGATCATGTCGTCTACCCTAGCCATGTGCAAGGTACTCAGCGCCCAACATGGATGACACCCCACAAGAAGCGTCGAACCACAAGCCACTCTTCAAGACGAAACTCGGGTGCAGGGACACAGTCCGGTAGCATTGCATCGCGGGGGGATGAAGGTTCACCAGAGAGAGATGTATCCCAAGAAATAAATTATTCCCCTTCTGCATCTCATGATGAGCCCCCAATCAGGACACCAGTGAAGGCAAGGCCCAAACAACGAGGACGTAGACGAGTTGTGATTGAGACATCAAATTTATCGAGTTCCTCAGATGAAGAAAGTATAAATGAGCCACCATGGAACAATGATGATATCCCCGTGAACCATCGAGTAACACAAGGAGGCAAGACACTCCCCCCAGGACAAGGACAAAGACCAACCGATGAAGAAAGAGAGCAAGGTCGGGCAGAGGAAGTAAATGATGAGGCAGGACCATCTAGGCGTCCTCCAAGAAGAAAGAAGAACTATCAACCACGTCGTAGACCACAACGACCACAACCCAACATCCCCCCAAATGCAAGAGCACCACAAAGGCGCAGAAAGCAAACCAGAGCCTTTGCGGAGATTCGACACTATCAAAAGTCTGTGGAGCTTCTGATTCCACGAAGGTCATTTGCAAGAGTTGTGAAGGAAGAGATCCAACGCTATTGCGCTGGACTTCGTATCCAAGGGATAGCCATTGAAGCTCTCCAAGAAGCTGCAGAGGCGTATCTTATATCAATGTTGGAGGACTCTAACCTATGTGCCATCCATGCAAAGAGAGTGACAATACAACCTAAAGATTTGAAGCTAGCTAGGAGAATTAGAGGGAATAACCATTAACCATAATTTGTACTCCCTTGTTTGGATAACCTTTTGTATATTCCATACGATGAATATTTTGTATAACCCAAATGATGAATATAATCTTTGTCTTCTCATATTTGCTCTCCCAAATGTTTATCTCTTAGTGTACATGTTTTGAAGTTTATTTCTCCTATGTTTGTAGGTGTGTTTTTCCAGTACATCTTTGAAGTGTTTTTCATAGTTGTATCATTCTTTTTTCTGTACTTGTAAGTGGTAATGCTATTTAATGCATTTCATGGCCAAGAAATGCCAAAAAAAGGCCTGCCACAGAAACGCGGGGATGGGCCCTGCAAAAGTTTTGCAGGGCCTATCCCCGCGTTTCTGTGGCAGGCCTTTTTTTGGCATTTCCAAGCCATGAAAACCCATGCCATGCACATGGGGGCATATGATTGGCCTTGGCTAGAGTGCACTGCATGCTAAACCCTTGACCAATAGCTAAGCAATGTTTATGAACATACATACATGCACTGATTTACTGCTGCATGCTTATATGCACCCAGAGGAGTCTTAATTTTCTCTAATTATTGCATATAAGAAGAGTGTTCCACATTTCCCCAAGTGAAGGTGCTAATTGAGAAGATAGACTTGCAATACAGGTAACCTAGTGCATAGGATGGCCTAGGAATGCAAAAAAAAGGCCTGCCACAGAAACGCGGGGATGGGCCCTGCAAAAGTTTTGCAGGGCCCATCCCCGCGTTTCTGTGGCAGGCCTTTTTTTTGCATTCCTTAGCCATACCATGCATTTTGGGCAACACAAATTACAAGAAACAATGGAAAAAGACTGATTAAACTGTGCAAAAGTTATGAGATTGTCAAACCATAAAGATATAATAGATTGAATGCACATGGAAATTGGAAAAACAAAACATTGGTATTATAAAGTTTTTACAATTGGCTCTTGGCCTTGAGCCTCTCCACTACATTCTTTCTTCTCTGAAAAGATAGAGGCAATTGGTAAGTCAAAACTGATTGGGATATTAATTGAGGGTCTGTCAATCCAAGACCCAAAGCTATTCCTATTTGACCTAATATTTTTCCTCTAAAGTTAACTCCTAGGGTAGTAAGGGCAAGGGACTTCCTAACTAGAAATATACAATTGGTCCCTTGCATTATTGTAGATAGGCACAAAACTTTACTCAAGGCCTTCATACACCAAGTCATGAAGTGTCCTTGAGGGGAAAAGTCCTTGTGGATTATTACAAAATCTTCCTTTGGCAATTTTCCAATGTACTGTGCCAAGGAAGAGCCATGGCCCCGGGAAACACGGTCACCACCACTCCTTGCTGCAAATTTATCCACTTCAATTGTTTCCTGCACATAGACAATCATAAAATTAAATAGATACATCTTGTATGAATATGAGACAACCATAAATGTCAGTAGAGACTTACATCTTGAAGCCTGTCTTCATCCTCTCCTCTTCCCATTGCATCTAGTGGAATTGATGAATGGGCCATGCCACTTTGCTCCACAACAGGGGATGTTGGAATCTTCTTCTCCAAAATTCTTTCCCTTGCTGTGGCTAGATCTTCTTCACTGGCATCTTGGTTGGCATGGCTCAAAATCTCTTCACACACAAATGCAATGGTGTCCGCAACTGATTCACCAAGTGGAATTGTTGCCTTTTCGATAATGTCAGAAGTGTTGTCCATGGGAACATCCGAGGTTGAGCTGAAAATACTAAGGCATTCGTCGAGGCGTAGACCGAATGCCTTCTCAATATCGTGCAGGAACAAAAATTCCTCTCCATCAACAAGTACAACTGAAAACATTTCCATCTCTACCTCTGGTAGAGTGGGTTCCACGGGGTCTAAGTTGGAGGGTGGACTCTTCTGTGTACTGGCTTCCTTTAATTTGTCCACTACTCCTTGAGGAAATTCTCTGGAAATTTTTTGACTCTCTTCTAATAAGTTGAGAGCTTCTGTCTGGGGTTCCTTCTTGTCATCTACAAAACCCCCAGTAACAAGATGGGGTAGGTCCATGGGTGAAGGTTCGGGCTCCTCATTGACAAAAAAGATTGTTGTTGCTATGTAGGAAAGATATTTTCTTCCCATTTTCCTTTTCTTATTTAATTGTTTAATTAAGGGCACTGTGTCATCTAACAGGTGCCCTGAAGCCTCAGCAATCGCCATGAAACGCTTTAAGCGCTTCGCAAATGCCTCATCTCCTTTATGAATGTAAAAAAGCAGGTCACAGGGGACCCATTTACACTCATATGCTGGAATATCTATGGCACATCTTAAAATATAGAGTTCCATAAAATCTGTGATCTCATCGATCACATCGGAATTCATGGCTATTGTCCCTTCAAGATTAGGGACTCTACAGACTAGGTCATACAAATCTGTACGACCATTGTAGTCTGTAGTTTCCAAAAACTCCATGAATAAATCTCGAGGAGATTTCATGGGAGTGGAAGTGCTAGCAGCCATTGCTTGTGCGCGAGATTTCTAGAGGCTTGCAGTCTGTGCTTTCTAGCTCTTTGAGAGTGCAAATGTGAGAAATGAGCACATAGAGCCATTTTTATAGCAGTTTCAAGTTTTTAAATTGACTGGGCCCACTTTTAAAAGTATAGAATAAAGAAGTGCAATTTCAAAAAATGAGTTTCGGATGACAAAATAATGCACAGAAAAAAACATGAGCAACCACATTTCAAAGTAGTGAACAAAATTTTTGACATTCCAAAAGTTTTGAAATTATCATTGCAGAGAATAAGGTATATACAATATCTAACATGAATCAATTGTCCTACTTTTTACAAGGTTCTTGAAAGTGCAAAAACCATGAGATACAATGACTAGGGCCCAAGAAGTGACATTATCAGGTTGCAAAAGAACTATGACAATGAGAGCTCTGTTCCATCTTTGCTCCAATCTACAAGGACTTTCATTTTGTATTCCATTCTTCTGCCCACCTGTAATCAATTTGCAACAAATTGAAGTCATTAAAGTAAAATAAACAATAACAAAAAGATTACTTTAACAAAAACATGAAACATTTCTCACCTTATGTCCTTGAATTTTGAAGATGGATTGAGTTAGTCCTTCAAACCCCATAATCATCAAGTGTTCTCTCAGATTAGCCAAGGTCCAATGATTATTCACTAAAATAGTTTCTGTTTCATTGTTGGGCAATCTAAGCTTTATTTCAAATGAATGCAAAGATCCCTCTGAACTTTGAAATGGTATCCATTTGCCAAGTTTGCACATCCAACGATCATAGTAGAATCTTATGTATAATGAAGTACGTTGTTTCAAATATCGAAATGCTATACCTGTTCCACCTATTTTACAGAGATATTTATCACCTTTTGCAATTCCTTCCATCAAACCCCAATTTTCACCAAGAAGACTTTCGACTTGCTCATATGTGATATCTTTACACATGAACATGGTGGAAGTCTCTTGGAATGAGAATCCTTGGAATAAATATACAAAACAATGAATGGGAAAAGACCAGTGCAAACCTACAGACCTAGACACTTTTGTGAATTTCAAAGAGTTATGTATATCCATTACCATCTTTTGCTTCAAAGATGATACGGACCATATATCAGGTTTTGGCCACTCCAAGCTAAGAAGAGAATGTACTTCAATTCTCTCTAACCTTCCAAAACCATTCATTGTAGAGGGTACAACATATCTATGTGTGTAAAAGAAAAATCTATCATGGTAAAGTTGAGCAGGAGATATATTTGGAAAGACTAGTGCACCAACATCTGCATGCAATGCCTGGAAAGTACCTGTAAGACTATGAAGTGGTTGCTCTTCCACCAAAGTAGAAGGAAATACATCTGAAACAAACAAAAACATATCTAAATAGTTCAGAAATATATCCGACACAAGAAAACATAAAATATTGTAGAGTAATACTTACAGTTCACAGGATATCTCATACTACTAGAGTTTTCAAGTTTCATAGTTGCCATTGTAAAAACATGTTGTACAATAGCAACCATCCCATTGTCTCTATGCTTCTTGAAGCCAAGCAACTTTCCCTTCCAATGAAGATCTAAGTTTCCACGATCTCTAACTCGATGAGGCCCAACTCTAGAGGGTTGCATGTACACCCATGCACCTTTGGAGTACTCATGTGATAGCCACTGCCCATCTGTGGCTTTGATATTGTGACATCTTAATGTGAGGATTTCATCTTTTGGTCGCCTAGAAGCTTTAGATGTTGCCATTGAAGCTAAAGGTCTTCAAGCTACAACAGTAATTCGAGATAGGAGATGCAGGTAGGTTGGAGTGTAGAAACAGGAGCTTCAATGGTGTGCTACAGAGTGAAAGTAGTGGGAAAAGATGACTTTTTGGGACCTGGGTATGAAAATGTGAGGTTTAGGAGGGAAATAACTCTTTTTTGAGTATTTTTGAAAAAACTCATTTTTTTCAGCTCAAAACATGCACGGATTTTGAATTTGGGGTCAAAAAGAGTACTTTTGACCCTAAAAAGTAATGGGGGGTCCATTTTCAGGTGTTATGATGAGTTTTTTAACTTTTCAGAAATTTTGAATTTTTGGGCCCAACTGAGTTACGAGATTCATTCTCTCTCTAGAGGCAGCTCATTAAATAAGGGAGAAATATGTCCCCTCTCCACCCTTCAGCCTAGTATTTTATAGGGCATAGACTGTGGCCACCACCCTCTTCTGATTGGTCCATCACTAATCACTCCTTAATCTAAAAGGCCCATTCAGGGTTCATTTTTTCCCCTAATGGGTGGGGAGTCTGGCCTTGGTGGTGCTTCATAGGCTGCGATTCTAGATTCAAGATTTGTTACCTGGGCCCGGAGTGCGTTGAGTTCCTCTAAAATTTCAGGGGCAGGGTCCGCAGGCGCTGGTAATTCTGCTGCTACTTGTACTTGCTGTGTTGCTGGTTCTCTGAGCTGTAGCAGCTTATGATCTTCCTTTAACTTTTGATGTTCTTCGTTCATACGATCATAGTCCTCGAGCAATCGCACATGATCATCTAGTAACATCCGCATCGATTCAGATGGGATTGCCTTGAATCTGCTCGGACTTAAGGGTTGGTCTGGATGGTCCAAAGCCGCTTCCAAGTTCTCTCTATTCTGCTATTGGAGTCTCTGGTTCTCCTCTTTTGCTGCGGCTAAGTGTCTTCTTAGTAAGCCCATATTTCTAGTGAGCGTTGCATTGCGGACGGTCTGGGCTCGAAGTAGGTTATCCAAATCCGCGGTGGCCTCTTTGGTTTTCTCCTCACTTTCTAGTTCTAATTTGTGATAGGCCTCTCGTAAATCTTGGTATCGGCTGTTCAGTGAGGCGTTCTCAATGGATAACGAATTAAGCTGCGTTTGTAATTCGTTCGTCGTTTTCTGCAGCTGTTGATAGTTGGTGCCGAGTGATGCAAACTCATCGCGGACTTGCGTCATGCATGCGAACATGTGTTGAAATGCGGTGTCTATGGTGGGCGATAGTAGTAGTGAAGTGCTAAATGAGGATGCAGTGGTAGTAGATGCAGTGGGAATGGGAAATGGGGTTGGGACAGTGGATGCAGTGGTGATTGTGGAAAATTGTGAAGTGCCTAAATATGAGGGTGCTGTGAGTGGAGTGGGTGGTGGTGAGGTGGATGGTGATATGTCCATACCATTGGACGTGTTTAGTGTTGTGACTGTGAAAAGTGGTGTGATTGTGGGTGGTTGTGTAGGTGTGAATACGGGATTTGCGAATGTAGTGTAGTTTACAGGGGGAATGGTTGGAGCGGCTTGGTGAAACGGGGAAATAGGGGTTATGGTGGGTTGGGGAGGTGAGACTGGTGAGAAGGTTAGTGGGGTTAGGAAGGGGAATGGGGGTCTTAGAGGTGGGGAAAACGCTGGGAAGGATGAAGGGGTGAAGAGGTTAACATATGGATGCGGAGGGTTGGGTGTGGGCATGGTGGTATGAATGGGTAAGGAAGAGGTTGTGGCTATGTTGCTTTGTACAGGTGTGAATGTGGGGGATACAGGATGGGTTGGTGAAAGGTGAGGTGAGAGAGGAGTAGAAGGGGTGGATGTTATTTCGAGGATAGTGGTGGTATGTACAATGGTAGTACGGGGTGGGGAATCTACAAGGATGGGTTCTGCGGTCAATGAACTTTCGGGGGCAAGGCGTGCCTCCCTGGCTTGTGCTGAAGACTGAGCTCCTGTTGGGACGCGAATATATTCCCCGGGTTTTGAAAGTAGGCGCACTCGGCGGGGGTCAAACTGTGGTAGTTGCTTTCTTTGTAAAAACCTGAGTGCTTCATGGGAGCCTACTGATTTGACTAATTCTCGGAACCCTCTGATGTATGCGTCTTCGAATCCTCCGGAGATGAGTTCCTGTTCAATTAATGCCTGGCTCTCCTCTTCAGTTAACTTCTTTCGTGCCCAGACTTTTTCCATGGTACGATATAATTTCTTTATAGCCAGTGTGTACGCTGCGGCTTCGAATGTCTCATCTTCATATGTGCTGGTGTCGCCGTGTGTGTCGGTTTGTTGGCCTTGGCCCTCTGTCTGTTCGTCATGTGAGCCCTGGCTGGCTTCATCGTCGCCTTCCTCGTTGTCTGTTTCGGTTCTCTCTTCTTCAGAGCTCGACACAGCTTGTCCCTGTGGCAAATCTCGCGGCGTGGTAGGGTAGCTGGGACGTTCATATTCCTGTGAGAACAGTTGTGCTTCTGAATACTGGAATTCGTTTGAGAATGCGTCAGGCATCTCAAAATCAAATGTTGTATTTATAGGGTCTGCCTCCATATGTGGTATTGGGAAAGAAAAAGCTTCCGCACCAATAGTGGTGGGAGCTTCTACTGTTGTGGTGGTGGGTTCTGCGGTGGCAGCTGCCTGAGGTGCAGCGGTACTAGTGGTGGCCTCCGTAACCACTGGTCTGGACAACCGTATGCGAATAGGTTGTACAGTGGGAGCAGCTTCTGTTTGTGGTCGCTCTGGAGAGGGTTGTGGTGACGGCGACTCTGGCACTTGGAGGCAAGGGATGGTGCCTCGCATGCGCTTACCTGCCCGTGTCCTACTGGGCTTCCTGGCTTTCTTCGTTGTGCCCTTGAATGCCTTCAATTCCTGTCCTGTTAATGCACGCTCGATGGGCAAGTCATAAGCTAAGCACATATAAACAATTTTGGTCAGCGCACAACATCCATTAAGTACTTTCTTGCGCTCCCATCTGTGCTGTGCTAGATACATTTGATCTATGATCCAGCTTGCCAGATCAACAGTTTGAGGTCCCGTGCATGCCAAATACAATCCAAACCAGATTCGTTTATGGGGCATAGTAAATCTGTCCTGAGCTGGGAATGCGAAATGTTGCATGCATATCCTTAGTGGCTTTGACAGCTCAGGGGTAATGGCAGAGATCTCCTCCCACTTCGTGACGTCCCCACGTTTCATTGGTTCTGGAATTAATCTCTCTCGATCTGTGGGTGTGTGGGTTCCATGAATCTTGATGGCTGCTCTGATTAAGTCCTTAGAGAGATAAAATCTCTTGTAAGGTGGATCATCCACTAGAGTAGGCAATATGAAGGTTCCTGGGATGTCCTTATTCTCTGATGCCAGCAGGGTAGTGATTAAGTAATAGCACCTGTAAAAATCCGGTTTGGGCAGGGGGTCACTGAAATACTCTGTGAAGCCTGCTCTGGCCCAAACATGAGTTAAATTCTGGGTGCTCTGTAGGGCTTCAAACTCTCGGGAGAAAAACTGGTATTTTCCCCATGTGCGGTCATCAAATGTCAGAGAGGATTCAAATATAAAGTCCGCGTCCGCAAGGGGTCCTGCGAGGCCCTGAAACCAATGAGAGTTCCTGTGAATTTTTTCGGTGTAGCCCATGGGTGGGTTGTCGATAGGCATTGGCCCTGGAAATCCCTGAAATTCCGGCGGTGGGGCAGTCGGGTGGGATTCTGCGCGTAGCACGTTGAGTGGTACTGCCGCTACACTGGGGCCTGCTCTTGATGTTCCTTCGTCGGTTTGCATGGTGATTGGTGCGCTAGTGAGAAAGATCTGCTAGAAAAGATTAACACATTAGCATGGAAATTAATTATGATCCCATTAAAGTGAGACCGCAATCCCTTTCCATAACTGATGCGTAACCCGTGTAGCCAAGTGCTGTGATGTGATAGATGCAAAGTTCTTGCAGCACTAGTGCAGGTCTCTAGACACCTACGTGTTTCAGATCATGCATACATTTCTTGATGAGAATACGAGTGAGGTGTGATGATGGTGTGTGAATTTATACAAGGTTTAAAGGTTAGTGATTTAGTACAAGGTTGTATGTTAGTCGGGGGGTAGTTAGACAATGGGTTAGGGGAAGACGGTTGGACACGTTTCGGTATCCATTTCCTAAGGATCTTGGAGTGGGTGGTGGGTTTCTGCTGAGGGGCAAAGGGTGGTGTCGGGTGTGGTGGTATCGAGGGATGAAATGAGTTGTGGGGGTTATATATTACATGGCTTATGGGTTGAGCTATGATACATAGTTTGGGCACCCAAATCTGCGTGGGCGTGGGTCTATGGGTAAGGTACTTCTTGGCGATCCACATTTGTCGAATGCTCGGACCTGTAGAAGAAGGTCGAGGGGATGGTGGATATCGATTCTGTTTCTGTTCTGCCTTTTTTTTGTCGATTTCTGCTTGGCTGGAGTTCTTTGGTGCTTTTTGTCCTTTTGGCACCCATATTTGTCTGGTGCCGCTTCCTTTGGGTGGCCTGAACTGCCTTCCTTGTTGTTTCCTCCGATACTGCAGTCGGTCTGGGTTCCTGCGTCGTGATTGACTCAGTTGTTGCTGGGGTTGAGAGGTCGGATGGACACTCTGCTTTGGAAAAGAAGGGAGATCCAACACTTGCGTGACCTGCCCATTAGGAAGTGATGCCTTATTTAACTTTAATCTAGGCCAGTCCGCGACAAGTTTGGAAGGATGAGCACCGCAGGGTGTCGTGCTCATTTGGCCGCTGATGCAACCCACCTGACCTCTGATTGTGCCCTTCTGCCCTTGCAGTTGGGTAACTGTCTCTTCTAGTTTGCAGGAAGTCCCAGGGAAGATCTCCTGTCGTCCTTCTGATTGACAACTGTCCATAGCCAAGCCCGAGTGGGTTGGTGTAGACGTACCGTGACTGAGCTGATCAAAGATCTTCCGGTCTTCCGTCGCATGCATGTCATAGGGTTTAGGGTCACAACCGTCAAGCGGAATGCCGTTAGAGAAGTCAAGCGGTATCACTCGCTTCTGCTCTAAGGTGCCAATCTGTAAAGAGCCTTGTCTAAGATTTAGGTCCACTGAGTGATCGTATAGCCAATCTTGGCCAAGGATTAGGGGTTCTATCAGGTCGTCATCATGGCACACTAATAGCTTTCCTGTCATCGTCAAATCCTTAATGAGGATAGGAAGGTCCACCTCACCCATGCAAGGGGTTTCCATGCCTCCTAGGCCTATGAGATATGCCTCAATTGGCCGCATTTCTATTCCTGAATCCTTACAGTGGGACCATCTAATCGCACTAGTCGCAGCACCTGAGTCAATCAAAGCCCTGAGTTCTTGGCTATGGTTACCGTGCTCTAGCCTAACTTTAATGAATGGTCTCCTGTCCACTATGCTAGGATGAGTGGTTGACTTTACTTGACACATGGCCATGGGATATCTGGGTGATGTTTCCAGATGGTTATAATGTTCTCTCCCTAGTCCTTGTCTTCTTAGCTTCATGCGCTTAATGCGTTCTATGGCTTCTGCCTGAGCTTCAGCTCGTATTCTATTTTCTTCCTCCTTACGCTTCTTTGCCAACGTGAGTCGTCTAAGCATATCTTCAGTAAGAGGTTCTTGATATAGCTTGACTCTACAGCCACTAATGTAATTAGGCATTATATCTCCTTCTAAGGTGGCTAACTGTACTGCTCCACTAGTCGAAAGTCTGTTAATGATCATAGGTCCATAACCTCGCTTTTCTAACTTCCGTGCGTGCTGTTTCAGCGTATACACTAGAAGTAAATCTCCTTCTTTTAGGCCTTTATCTTTCACATGTGCATCAAAATATGCTTTCTGTCGCTTCTTTGCTGCGTATATTCCTGCTGCTGCTTTCAGCCTGGTTTCTCCTAATCGTTCCAAGTCCATTATTCTCGCTGATAATTCATGGCCGGTCCACTGATGTTCTTGTGCAACCTTAAGGGTCGGTATCAAGAAGTCCAAAGGAAGCACTGCATTCTGACCAAAAACCATCTGAAAGGGAGTTGCATTGAGTACGGTCTTGTAGGCCACTCGATATGCCCAAACAGCGTGGTGTAACTGTTTGTCCCAATCTGAACGTTTGTTGTTCACGAGTTTCGTCAGTACGGTACATAGTATCTTGTTAGTGCTTTCAGCCTGACCATTGGCCTGAGGATGATATGGTGCAGATTTCTTGTGAATCACCATAAAATCCTGTAACAAATATTCAATGACTTGGTTTAGAAAGTGAGTGCCTCGATCGCTCACTAACTCTATAGGCAATCCATATCTTGTAAAGACATTTTCAAATAAGAATTTTGCAGTCGTGTGAGCATCATTCTTTTTTGTGGCTTTTACCTCTACCCACTTCGTCAGATAATCTGTGGCAACAATAATGTATTCCGCATGTGTACCTTTTGCAGGGGGGTTGATGGGTCCTACAAAGTCTATACCCCACTTTGAAAATGCACGTCCGCCCATCATGGGTTTCAATGGCATTTCATCTCTGCGTGTAGGAAACTGAGTTCTTTGGCACACGTCACATCTCTTTACATAGGTATGTGCATCCATGTGAAGAGTGGGCCACCATAATCCTGAAAAGAGGATGGCTTTGACTATCCTATCTGGTCCAAAATGACCTCCTGCAACACCTTGGTGTGCAGTCTCTAGTATGCTCAGATAATCGCTTTCATGAACACATTGTCTTAAATATCCATCTCGTCCTCTTTTGTATAAATTATCGCCAATGAGTGAATAGTCTTGAGCTTCCTGCTCTAGACTGCGTTGTCGAGCTAAGGTCATTCCTTGAGGGAATGTGTTCGTCCTCAAGTAAGTCACTAAAGGTTCACTCCAGTCTGGTGTGAGAGACACGTGATACAATGTAGCATGCTCTACTGGTGGTCTTTCACAACAAACATGGCATTCCTTACACAACTTGTAGACATCTGCTTCCATCGTAGGCCAAAATACTCCTAGTCTTTGCAGAGTCTGTAATGTTCGATGTTTTGAATGATGTTGCTTTAGTGCACCTATGTGTGCTAATTGCAACCAATTCGCATGTTCTGATTCATCTACACAACAAGCAAGAATCTTTTGATTATCTTGTTTATATATGCTTCCTGCCATTATTTGGTATCTCTGAGACTTGGTAATCTCTCCTTCTTTGATCTTTATCCTAGGATTCTTGGGTCCGTATGTCAGAATAGGGACTATAGGCTTAGCCCATTCTGGTGCTATCTCAAGGTTAAACAAGTATGCATCTGGTAGATCATCCGCTACTCCTTGAGGAGCTTCTCCTGAGGTTAATCTTGAGAGGTGGTCAGCTCTAAGATGCGTCTTTCCTTTCCTAACTACCACTTCAAAATCGTACTCCATGAGTAATAGAAACCAACGTATCAATCGTCCTGTGTTACACGGTTTGTTGACTAAATATAATAGGGCTTGATGATCTGTAAAGAACTTAAATTTGTTGGCCAACAAGTAGTGCCTAAACTTCTTTACTGCGTAGATCATCCCTAGTCCTTCTCGTTCCGTCGTGGTGTAATTTCTTTCTGCTGCGTTCAATTGTCTGCTCGCGTAAGCTATGGGGAGATCTATATTACCTTCATTCGTGGGTTGTGCTAACACACATCCTATGGCGTAATTGGATGCATCCACATGTACATGGAATGGCTTACTCCAATCTGGGGTAGTCAATATAGGTGCTGAGCACAAGCGTCGTTTAAGTTCATTGAATGAATTTTCGCATTCATCTGTCCATTCGAAATTGGTTAAAAGAGAGTACAAAGGCTTGGCTATGATTGCATACATGTGTATGAATCTCCTATAATAACCGCAATGGCCCATAAATGCCTGGACCTCTTTCACATTAGTTGGTCTTGGTAATTCTGCAATTACTTTCACTTTTTCCTCATCCGTAGAGATTCCATTTTTTGACACAATGTGTCCTAGAATTTTGCCTTGTCTGACCATGAAAACGCATTTTTCTAGGTTCAAACAAACCTGATATTCTCGACATTTATCAAATATTTGTCTTAACTCTGGGATATGTGTCTGCCTTACATTTGAATGAGCACATAAGTCATCGACGTAAACTTCCAAGCTCTTGCGTAAGAATTCCTTAAAAACATGACACATGAGTCGCTGGAAAGTAGCGGGTGCATTTGTTAAGCCAAATGGCATTACACGAAATGCAAATATGCCCCATTCTGTGGCAAAAGCCGTCTTGTGTTGGTCTTCTGGAGCGATGGCTACTTGATTATAGCCTGAGAATCCATCAAGAAAGCTGTAAACTTCCTTGCCCGCAACTCTTTCCAATAGGTGTTCTGTGATAGGAAGAGGATAACTGTCTCTAATCGTTGCGGCATTAACTTTTTTAAGGTTAATACACACACACAATTTTCCATTCTTCTTGGGCACAACCACAATGGGGGATACCCATTCGGTATGCTCAATCTCGTAAATGAATCCTGCTTCTATCAAGCGATCTATCTCCTCTTTAATCTTCGCAGCGTAGTTATCATTATACGTGTACGGTTTCTGTTTTGTCGGTTTTGCATCTGGAGTCATAGGGATTCTATGAGAACATATATCTGGATCTACTCCTTTCAAATCTTTGTAACTCCAAGCAAAAACATCTCTATATTCGCGCAATAGGGCAACTAACTCTTCTTCTTCTTCAGTCGTCAAATCATGCCCTATGTATGTACATTTTTCTTCTTCTCCTTCTATGGCAACTATGACTTTCTTGGTTTTCTCTCGGTTATCATATGCTTGTCCATCATTCTCTTTTCTATTAGGCATTCGTACCATGATTCTTCTATCTTCAATTTCATATTTCTTGAAATTCTCGGGTACTTCAAACAAAGATTCTTCTTTTTCTGTCATGGTTTCTTTCTTCTTCCTTTTCTTGCCTTCACTCTTGGTAGTCACTTCCGTGGCTAATCTCACTTCGTTCGTTATGTCCTCGTGTCTCTGAGTGTGAGTCTCTATTTCGTAGAAATATTCTTCCTCTGATGCAAAGGGTGGGTCCATGATAATTGATTCTAAATCAAAATCGCTTGCGTCCTCAAATGCATCAGTGTTTGGTTCGCACTCTTCTAAAATTGCATCGCACATGATTGGCTCTATCGTGAAAACTGAAATGTCATAGCCATCCTCGTCACAGTGGGGTGTCCATTGTTCTTCATTGATGGCTACATCCATGGTTGCTAGGATTTCCGCCCAACCATGGGGTTCAAACTCCTCGTCTGGGAATACTACAGGTGCGTAGGCTGGATCTTGAAGGGTTCGTGGATGTTGTTCCGCACCTAAGGTCCTTGCTTCTAATCTTTCTTCCTCTTGTTTGGCTACTTTACACATCCATAAATGGGTATCCTCATGCAACCAAGAAGGATCTGATTCTAATGAGTGCACGGATTCCGTCTCTGCTGGTGTCTTATGGATGGTATTCCATTGTATTGGGGGTACATCTCTATGTGAATAGTCTTTAAGATTGACTTTAGTAGTCACTCCTAAATGTTGCAAGTACAAAGAATTAGTTCCCCAATCTTGTACAATTTGCAACTGACGCATGAATGGTCGTCCCAATATCATCTCATATGCATGATTTTTCGCAAAGTCACAAATGGCAAAGGTATGCTCAAATTCTACACCACAAGTGGTGAGAGATATGCCTTCTAGTAAGCCTAACGGTTTTTCTATGTGTCCATCAGCCATTTGTAGCTTCATCCTAGTGGGTCTGAGGGCTGGCTTACCCCAATGTTTCCATAAAGCGGTAGTAGCGATGGCTACTCCGGCTCCTGAATCTAAGATGGCTTTCGTGGTGTAGCCCTGATGGGTTATTGGAAGATATGTGTTACCTTCCTCTCCTTCACTTACGTCTCCAATCTTTTCCACGGGTATCTCTGGTACCTTCTTATGTGACCCTATCTGAGAGGGTGTGGTAGCTAGCTCAGGGAATTGATTTGCTACGTGCTTCCACAATTCTGGTTTTACCTTTAACAATTCCTCCAGGGTGAGATTACACTGTACTTTAGTGTTCTTGATCACTTCCGTGTTCCTAGGGATCACTGATTCTTCATTCCTCACTATTATCGTGGGTGCTCTCATACTAATAGACTTTGCTTCCCAAGGCCCTGTGAACTGAGGTAATTCTTGTAAAGAATTAGATTCAAATCCTGTGGGTTCACTTAGTTGCTCCTCCTCTACATCATCGTAAATAGAGGGGATGTCTTGGGGAAATTGTTCCTGCAAGTCGTTTATTTCCTGAATAGGAGGATGAGTTCCTTGTTCTTTTCTCCATTTCTCTTCTTGTATTTCTCTTAAAAATTCATGTGAGTACTTATGTATGGAAGATAGGTTATCTTGACTTTCTGTATTGGGTACTTGAGACAGGGATGGTGGATTCCTTTCCTGTGTCTCTGGGACAATAGGGTTCCTATGCTGATCCTTTTTCTCTTTGCTTTCTATTAAGTGTTCTAGCCTCTCCATTAGTCCTTGAAAGTGTAATTCCGGTTTTGCCATGTTATTCCAATTAAGATATCTAGAGGCTTCGAACAACGCTTGGGCTAGTTCTACCATCTTCATGCAAAGTTTAGTTCTCTCAATTTCTAGATCAGCTCGAGGGTAGTTTTTACTCATTTCCATGACTTGAGGTCCCTCTTTTATTCTTGCCTGATATGCACGAAACATCATGTCTAGATCTTCTGGTATGGGTTCCGCTAAAACTGATCCTGATTTTTGAGCTGGGATTTCTTGGTTTAATTCTTGTGAAGCCAATTCTTGTATTTTGGCTCTAGATTCTCTTAGACTTCCTTCCAACTCACTTATCTTTTTACTCCATTTTCTCTTGATTCTTTCTCTAGAATCTTTCCAAGATTTTGTCTTTTTACTACTCGATTCTGCAACTTCACTAGTTACGGCTACTTTCTCTTGATTAAGTTGTTGGTTTTGTAAGAGCGCCTGAGCTCTGGTTATAGCTTGGATAGGCACGTATGTAGGGTTGGATCCATCTGCATTATTTACAATACCTATCACGTTGATCGGTGTCACATTTGTAGTGTTAACTGGGTTCTTAGGACAATCTTTGATTATGTGCTCTTTGCCACAATCGGCACAAAAGCCTTGTATGTTATAGTACTGTGATTGCCTTGCTATTGGGGGATGTGGACAATCCTTAATGAAGTGATCTCCTTGGCACCTAAAGCATGGTCCTCTAGGGCCCTGTAGTCTTTGTTGTCTCAGTTGGGGCCGTGGGTTTGGGTTTGCGTACATTACATTAGCATAATCTGGCTCCCAACTAGGTTCCATTGGTGGACTATCATAATGATATGTCTCCACATGTTCTGGTGACTCCGTGTAATAAGCGGGTGGACTAGTTACATGAGTAGAGTCAAAACTGTTTGAGTTCGGGTCACTTTCTGTGATCAAGGGTGAAGAAGGCACTAAGGCCCTACTTAGGTTCTCTTCTGCAGCAGCGTATTTAACTGAAATGACATTCGCTGGTGGGGGTGGCTGCTGAGCTAAGACGGGTTGAGGTCTTTGTTGAGCCTGGTATGGGTAGTTCTGAGAAGGCCTATAGTAATAAGGCTGAGCATTGTATTGGCCTTGATACCTACCTGGCTGCTGGTATGTTTGCGGGTAGTTCTGTCTCACGGTTTGTTTGTTGTACGGGCAGTCCTGAGCCGTATGATTCGTGTATCTTCTCTCAATTGTGCAATATTGGCCACTAGGGTTGACGTGAGGTTGAGGTGCATTGGGGCACACGTTTGCCAAATGATTTCCACCACAAGTGTAACAACGCACATTTGTAGGTAGCTTGGGCACCTGTTTACTAGAAACTCCTAGTTTTTGGGCCACTTTTTCTGCTAGGTCCTCTATTGAATTAGACAATTTTGTGGATGCTAGAGAAGAACAATCTGGGTCCTTATAGACTTTTGAGAGTTCTAATTCATCTCCTAGGTTGTCCTCGATGTCTATACATATTCTTACACACTCTTCTAGCGTTCTGGGTTCTTTTAGGTACACATAGGAGCGTAGTTTAGCGCTCAACAAGCCATCTAGGAACAATGATACTTGTTTGGCCTGTGAGGGTAGCTCTTGCATTGGACATCGTTCAACATATTGTCTGAACCTACGTCCTGCCAGTCTTACTATTTCCTGAGGGGTCTGTTTAAAGCTATGAATCAACGAAGACGTGTCATGTCTAACCCCACTTTTAGAGAATTCAGTGATGAATGACTCTAAAAAGTGATGGATGTCTCTAAATTGCCTTTGTTGCAGTGGTTGGAACCAAGTTAAAGCGGTATTCTTTAACGTTAGTCCAAATGCGTTGTACTGCGTGAACATGTCCTCGACTTGTTCTGCTCTTAATACTTGCTTGAATTCTGCGACATGGTCATAGGGATCTCCTGTCCCATCAAAGTAATTCTTCATTGATTTCACTAATTGCGTGGGTCTCAATACTCTTGCGTGTTCACGTGGTCTAGGTAGAGGAAAATCATCTCTACCACCTGGTATTCCATGTTCTCTTTGTCTATCCGTCTGATTAGTGTTCGTGGTTGTTCTATCTCTCCCTATGGGGTGATTGAAGCTTACTTCTGGTCTCTCGTGATTTCCTTCTCTTTGATTTCCATGGGTTGAGGAAGTTCCTGCCCCTTGTTGATTTGCATTCATGTTTGTTCTGGATGGAGGGAATATCAATTCACCTCTCCAAGTGTAGGTGTTTTTAGCGCGCTCAGGCACCACAAAGACTCTTTCTGAAGTCTCATCCAGGTATACAACCTTTCCAGGTGTATCTGGGTCCTTGAATTCATAAATTGTAATGATGCCTACCTCGCCAGGGTTTTCCTTTCTGTACCTCCAAAAGGCTTCATCTGTCTCCTTGTTTACAAACAACTCGGTGCTCCTGTTATCTTGAGGGATCCACTCTGGGATGAGTACTCTCGTTAATACGGATTTCCCTCTAGGTGTTCTAGGTTCTTCTAACGGTTCTTTTCCTTGAAATTTCGCTTCCGTCTCTAATTGAATTGTGCCAAACTCATTAGTATCGTTTGGCTGCGTACTTAGGACATACATGGTTCCTTCTTTGTCTATGTAAGCGTCTCTTTCAAACTTCACCACTGGTCTTTCCAATCCAATGGGTTGATCAGGGTTGTGCAGTTGCACCACTTGCCTTTGCAAACCATCCTCATAGATGTGAGCACCTAATCGGTTGGTTCGGAGAAACTCTAGTTGCGTTCTATAGGGTCCTTCTGGTTTTTCTAGGTATGCTACATGGGACCCTCCTTCTGGTCTGTCTGTGCTAAATGCCATTTCTGATTCACTTGATTCTGAGCTCAACTCGTAGGGATAACTACTATTCAATTGTTGAGCCCAAGATCGAGCGGTGGTTCTTACACTAGCCTCTGATGATCGAAGGCTTCTTCTGTCCGACTTACCTATATGTTTGCCCGATCTAAGGTTCATTAATTTCCTTCCTTGCTCACTCAATTACACACTTAGATCGTCAATGGTCCTTTGTTATTACTTTCTTGATTCTTTTTAATTTTCTCTGGATTCTTGTCTTAATTTATGCGTCAGGAATTCGACTTTCCGTTATAGTTTTGAGTTCTCGTTCTGTCAGACTTATGTTCTTTTCTTTAGGTTTTCGTCACACACACCTTTACTTTAAGTCTTAAACTTGAAAGAATTAGGTATCTTGAACTTGAGGCGTTCCTATCGACTTAAATCCACAATGCTAACGTTTAGCCTAAGCTAAGAATTGACTGAGGGGGTTGAGTAATCTTCCAACCTCGAGTCGGCTTTTCTGTTGCTCTGATGCCCTGTTGCCCAAGAAGCCGCGCTTCCCAAGCTCTGCTGTCTTCACTGCCTTGCTTGCTTGCCTTTGATTGCCCTTGCTAGACCTGGAAAATTCCAATATTAGACCAATTCACAAGATGATCAAACACTTGAGTATATTCACCTTTTAAGTCCCTTCCCTTTTTGCCCAAATTTTTCATACTTGCCCCCTGACTTCCTAGTCCCAAACTAGGTGAACCTCAAAATAGCTTATCCAAAAATAGATGTATTCTTTATGAAAAAAACAGTTGAGGTCACGTAGTACTCGTCACGAGCTTTCTAACGAGCTATTAAGCTCAAAAAACGGACTTCGGATGAAAAAGTTATACGCGTTCAGGCCCTGGGGGGTAAAAACTGACAATCAGGTTTTCCTTCAAATATGAGCTAAGGGGTCTCCTATGAGTCTAATGGTCCAAAAATTTTTCAAAAATACCCTCAAAATTGGTCAAAAATTGAAGTCCAAAATTCGCGATGGGGGTGGGCAATCGCGATGGTCTGGGACCGTCGCGATGGTCCGAGCGAACCGTCGCGATGGCGTGGAGTTTGGACAATCGCGATGGCCCGAAAAAGCGAACTATCGCGATGGCGCGGGTCAACGGTCAAAGTTGGACAATCGCGATGGCACGAAAAGGTGAACCGTCGCGATGGCTCGAAGTGAACAATCGCGATGGCGTGGAAATGGACCGTCGCGATGGTCCGAAAAATGAACCGTCGCGATGGCGTGATCAGGCGGACAATCGCGATGGCGCGGTCAACGGTCAACGGTGGACAATTGCGGTGGTCCGAAATGAACCGTCGCGATGGTCCGCGATGCGATGGCTTGAGCCAATCGCGATGGTCCGATTTTGGGCTGTCGCGATGGTCCAAAAAATGAACCGTCGCGATGGTCTATCGTGACACGTGGCACTGTCGTGGCGATGGCATAAGCCAATCGCGATGGTCTGGGGTCAGCTGAACCGTCGCGATGGTCCAAGTGGACCGTCGCGATGGCTCAAGTGAACCGTCGCGATGGTCCGAAAAAGCGAACCGTCGCGATGGTCCGGCCGAGCCGTCGCGATGGCGTGAGCCTATCGCGATGGTGCGACACAATCGCGATGGTCCGAGCCAATCGCGATGGTCCACCAAACAACGAATTTTTGAAATGCAACTATGGTGCCGTGTGTGCGCAAGGATCGCCTACCTCGTGGTGTGGTCGCCTACCTCAAAAACCGAAAATTGCAGACCATCGCGATGGTCCGCCCTGCTCGGAAATTTCTGACAGAAAGTACATGTTTTACCTTTTGGAAGCTCTCCTGATGCTCTGAAGCTCTGTACCTGCAAGAAAACTCAAGAAAACACAAGTGCATACAAGCGCAAAAACTCTCTCTCGCTCTCTCGCATGCACAAATGAGGGGAATTGAGGTGAATGGGGGGATATGGTGAATTTTCTGATTTTTTTGGAGATGGAGATGATGATGCGATGATGAAGATGGAGTATGGGGGAGGTGAAAAACACTAAAAACTAAGTAAAAACAACAACAAAAACTGAAATTTTTACCTTCCAACGCCTCTTCTTGCTATACTCTTACCATCACACATTCGTCCTAGACTCGATCCCCGGCAACGGCGCCAAATTTGGTGTTGCTCCAGCACAATGGTGAGAACCACGTTAAAAAGCTTCACCTCCTTAATTGTCAATCCGTGGGAGAGGTAGGAGTGATATGAAGATCGTGAACGTGAGATGATGTGAGAGTTGTTGGAGCAGAGCAATCATCAATAGTGATTATATGAAGATCAAAGTGAGAAGATATGTGGAAGAATGAAGATTACTTTCAGAGGAAGAAAATAGAATCAGAAATGTTTCTTTTGTATATTACTCTTGTAAATAGTTCAATGTATTTTGAAAAAGATGACGAGTTAGACTCGTATATATATCTACAGATACGTATTCATAAGAAGAGAGAGTGATATAGATCAGATAGAGAAGAATAGGTGAAGAGGTGATGAACATTGTATGTATCATCAACCATATGTATGAAAAGTAATGAAGAAGAAAATGTTGTAGAATTCTGTGCGTCGATCTTCTTTCTCATTCTCCTTCTGTGCTTAA
Organism: Ceratopteris richardii; assembly: GCA_020310875.1. NCBI lineage: Eukaryota > Viridiplantae > Streptophyta > Polypodiopsida > Polypodiales > Pteridaceae > Ceratopteris > Ceratopteris richardii. The sequence continues at coordinate 124,500,455 of CM035406.1, forward strand.
TCTTTTGAAGAATCCTTTTGCACGTATCTAAGTCCATAGCTAATCTATCTATGACTAGAATTTGAGAGATTAATTTAAATCAGGCTGTGAGAATTTTGTTTAGGAACATTCATATGTGAAGATGTTCTGAGAGTCGAAAAATCTGGCGCACATTTCATCTTCAAAGAAATGGTCAGTGCTCAGTCCACAGTGTAAAGTTTTACACAAGTGAGGGCTCAAAATCTAAGTTGGAAGGTAAGCTATCTATGGCTAGAAGATCTTGATCAAACGGGTTCAGAGTTGGGAGAACCAGTGCTAAGAAGTTGCAGGTGTCAAAGTCGCCATTGCAGAGAAGCACTTTCAGACATAGGTAAAGTGTTTCACACATTTCTCAGTGTGTACTTAATCTTTTTGAGAGATTTAACTTGGCAAAGTTGCGCAACCTTAAGGCGAAGTGTTGTGCAAAGTTTTATCAAAAACTTTACAGGATTGATTAGTCAATGAGTGACTAATCTGCAGCAGACTTTTCTGAAGAAACTGAATTTTTCAGAATAATCAATTTCCTGATAATTTGGTGAAGATTCTCTAAATTAGGTGGAGTCTAAAGTTGATCTTGATATAGAGGTGATCTAAATTCAAGGTCAATTTGTTCTTTTGGAGATTAACACTCTCCATCAGTGGTATCAGAGCAGGTTGTGTCAAAATTGAGAAGAAGAAGACTCCGACTATTGCAGAAGTACAAATCTTTACATTTTGAAGGTGCAGAAGGGTAAAGGTTGAAGAAAGATTGAAGGAAGACATACAAAGAGCATCAAAAGGATCAGAAGGAGCAACATTCGAAGTAAAGGTACATTTATTATCTGTAAAGGTTAAAGATTTGAAGCTACAGGTGAAGTAAAGATGGGAGATAGTCTCCAAATTGAAAAGTTGGATAGAGAGAACTATCCTGCATGGTCTATGAGAATGGAAGCTCACCTTATGAGCAAAGATCTGGTAGGATACATCACAGGAGATGAAGAAAAGCCAGAATTCAGAGATCCTAGTGTTCCAACTAGAGAGGAGCTTGCAGATTTGAAGAATTGGATGAAGAAGGATGCTCAAGCAAGAAGCATCATCTACATGGCAGTCAATGACTATTTGCTTCCTCACATTAGAGGACTTGAGAGTGCTTGTGACATTTGGAATGCTTTGGAAGAGCATTTCCAAAATACAACCAAATCAAGGAAGGCTTCACTATGGGCAGAATTTACTACCTTCAAGAAGAAGGCCTCACAATCAATCTCTGATTATGTGACAAAGATGAAGGACATTGCAGATTCTTTAGGTGCAGTTGATGAAGATATTGAAGAAGACAAATTGGTAAGACAAATACTTACAGGGCTAAGAGGAGATGAGAAGTGGAAGCCTTTCATTTTATCTACAGAACTTTCATTAGATCACTTTACTCTTGATTTGAATCAATTGTTAGGTCATATGCTAACTTTTGAGAATGATGTCAAAGGAGATGTTGATAAGAGTGCAGGTCATGCAATGTATTCTAAAGACAAGAAGAAAGCCAACAAAGGGAAGCAACAATCAGGTGAAGAAGAAGGTACATCAAACCAAGCAAACTTCATAAGAGGAAGAGGAAATGGCAGAAGTAGAGGAAGAGGCAGAAACAACAAAGATAATGCAAGAGCTTGTTGGATATGTGGTAAGACCAATCATCTATCTCATGATTGTTGGCACAATAATCAAAACAATGGTAATTATCAGAACTTTAATCAAAGAGCAAGAGGTGGTAGATTTCAGAGAGGAAATTTCAGAGGTAGAGGTGGTAGGAATTCTTTTGGAAGAGGTGGTGGAAGAAACTTCCAAAATCAATCCTATAATAACACCTACTACAACTATGCATCAGATCAAAAGGAGGATTCGACTCTCATTATGAATACATGTGAAACCTCACATGAGGACATGAGAGTGTTCTATATTGATTCAGGATGTAGTAATCATTTAAGTGGAAATATTGCTTTGATGACTGACCTAGACCATAATGCAATTAATCATACAGTTCAGACAGGTGATAATACAAAGCATAAGGTAAAGTCAATTGGTTCAGTCAAGGCTAAGGATGGGAGCACTCTTCTGAGTAAGGTACTTTATGTTCCCACAATTCCAAAGAATTTGATCAGTGTAGGTCAAATTGTGGAAAAAGGTTATGAGGTAAGGTTTACCAATGATGGAGTTTATGTGGAAGACCCTAGTCAAGGGTATAAACAAGTTATTGCAGGAAAGAAAGAAGGAAGGCTTTTTACATTGAAGGTACAAGGAAATGTTGGACATGCTATGTTCACATATGGAGAGCAGAAGGTGTCAGAATTGGATCTTTGGCACAAAAGACTTGGACACTTTAATGAAAGAGGTATCAAAGAAATGATTAACAATGATTCAGTGCTTGGAATGCCTAACATTGCAGGTCAACACATGACATACAGATGTGAGGCATGTCAATTAGGTAAGGCTCATAAGCAATCCTATTCCAAGCATGGATTTATGTATTCAGAAAGACTTGAATTGGTGCATACAGATGTGTGGGGTCCTTCAAAGGACTTTAGTATAAATGGTTCAAGATATTATGTCATATATGTTGATGATGCTACCAGGTGGATCACAATTTATGTGATTAAGGAAAAGTCAGAAGTGTTTAATACATTTAAACACTATCATGCATATGCAGAAAGGATTACAGGTCAAAAATTGAAAAGACTAAGGTCAGATGGAGGGGGAGAGTATTTTTCAAATGAGTTCAATGATTATTTGTGGAATGCAGGTATAAAGAGAGAAGTTACTTGCAGGTACTCTCCTCAACAAAATGGGGTAGCAGAAAGAAGAAATAGGACTCTTGTTGAGTTTGCAAGGTCCATGATGAAAGAGAAGAATTGCCCAAATTATTTGTGGGCTGAGGCTGTTAATACAGCTACATATTTGGTTAATAGATTGCCTTGTAAAGCTTTGCAGGGTATGACACCATATGAAGCTTGGTGGGGTAAGAAACCTACCTTAGATCATTGCAGAATATTTGGATGCTTGGCATATGCATATGTGCCATCTCAATTGAGGCATAAGTTGGAGCCTAAGGCAGAGAAGTATGTATTCATTGGTTATGATGATAAGCAAATGGGATACAGGTTGTGGAGTCCATCCACAAAGCAATTTATTGTATCCAAGGATGTTACATTTGATGAGCAAGGTACTTGGTATGCAGGTAAATATAATGTACATGCAGATGATGAAGAAGTAGTGGAACAAAGGAAAGGTAAAGCAAAGATTCAATTACTTGATGAAAGTGAGAGTAATGAAGTGCAGATTGAAGTTGAAGAGAGGCCAAGGTTTGATCCAGAATGTGATGAACCAGAGACCTCAAGAAGTGCAGAAGTTAGGAGATCATCTAGGCACAAATGGCAACCTACAAGGTATAGCTATGACACTTCATTCTTGACTACTAAAGATTATGCTTATTTGGTAAAAGCAGATGAAGATCCTTCTACATATGAAGAAGCCAAAGGGAAGAAGAATTGGGAAGATGCTATGCAAGAGGCCCGTATGATGCATTGATAGAGAATCAAACATGGGATTTGGTTCCTAAACCTAATAGTCAGAAGATTATTGGATGTAAGTGGGTTTACAAAACAAAGAGATTTGCAGATGGAAGTGTGTCTAGGTACAAAGCTAGACTTGTTGTGAAAGGGTATGCACAGACATATGGAGTGGACTATGATGAGACTTATAGTCCTGTGGCAAAGATGACAACCATCAGGACACTCATTGCAATTGCTGCTTGTAAAGGTTGGAAGTTGTCTCAATTAGATGTTAAAAATGCTTTCTTGAATGGTTACATTTCAGATGAAGTCTACATGGAGCAACCAGATGGGTTCAAAGATCAAGTGAGTCCAAATTATGTATGTAAGCTCAAGAGAGCTTTGTATGGGTTGAAGCAAGCCCCAAGGGCTTGGAATTATAGGCTTGTAAAATTCTTGAATGATCTTGGATTTCAAGCATCAAAGGCAGATAGTAGCTTGCTAGTCAAAGCAAGTGAAAATGGATTCATTTATGTGTGTATTTATGTTGATGACATAATACTTACAGGAACAGATGATAAGGGGATACAAATGATCAAGAAGCAGATGGAGAAAGAGTTCAAAATCAGTGATTTGGGGAACCTATCATTCTTCTTGGGAATGGAGATCTCTTATACTCAATATGGAGTATATGTGACCCAAGAAAGGTATCTTAAAAATTTGCTAACCAAATTTAAAATGGAAGATTGCAGGGTTGCACCTACACCTTTGGAAGTGAACCATAAATTGTCTAGGTTTGGAGGAGAAGAGTTCAGAGATATGAAACTCTATCAAAGTTTGGTTGGTAGCTTGATTTATGCTACATTGACAAGGCCTGACTTGTCATATGCAGTTGGTGTGCTTTCACAATTCATGCATTGTCCTAGAAAGGAACATTGGATTGCAGGACAAAGAGTACTTAGGTACATCAAGGGTACACTCAAAGAAGGGTTGTACTATGGGTTTACTTCAGATACAAGAATCAAGATATATAGTGATGCAGATTGGGCAGGTAATGTGGATGATAGAAGATCAACACATGGATACTTGTGCTATGTAGGAGACAAATTGATTTCATGGTGTTCCAAGAAGCAACATACAGTTGCTTTGTCATCTACAGAAGCAGAATATAAAGGTATGGTGGAAGCTGCAAAAGAGGTAATATGGCTAAAGACACTTTTGAAAGTTTTTGATGTGATTCAGAGTACTCCTATTATTTGTGGAGACAATATGAGTTCATTATACTTGGCAGCTAATCCTGTATTTCATGCTAGAACTAAGCATATTGAAATACAGTATCATTTTCTAAGAGAGAAGGTCATTGAGAAAGAGATTGAAGTCATACACACTCCTACAAAAGATCAACTTGCAGATATGATGACTAAAAGTTTGGATGGACCTAAGTTGCAGAGGTTTAAAGATATGGCAGGAATAAAGAAGATGCAGGTAATCACAATTGAAGATTGAGGGGGAGCTGTTGGAGCAGAGCAATCATCAATAGTGATTATATGAAGATCAAAGTGAGAAGATATGTGGAAGAATGAAGATTACTTTCAGAGGAAGAAAATAGAATCAGAAATGTTTCTTTTGTATATTACTCTTGTAAATAGTTCAATGTATTTTGAAAAAGATGACGAGTTAGACTCGTATATATATCTACAGATACGTATTCATAAGAAGAGAGAGTGATATAGATCAGATAGAGAAGAATAGGTGAAGAGGTGATGAACATTGTATGTATCATCAACCATATGTATGAAAAGTAATGAAGAAGAAAATGTTGTAGAATTCTGTGCGTCGATCTTCTTTCTCATTCTCCTTCTGTGCTTAATCTTTTGAAGAATCCTTTTGCACGTATCTAAGTCCATAGCTAATCTATCTATGACTAGAATTTGAGAGATTAATTTAAATCAGGCTGTGAGAATTTTGTTTAGGAACATTCATATGTGAAGATGTTCTGAGAGTCGAAAAATCTGGCGCACATTTCATCTTCAAAGAAATGGTCAGTGCTCAGTCCACAGTGTAAAGTTTTACACAAGTGAGGGCTCAAAATCTAAGTTGGAAGGTAAGCTATCTATGGCTAGAAGATCTTGATCAAACGGGTTCAGAGTTGGGAGAACCAGTGCTAAGAAGTTGCAGGTGTCAAAGTCGCCATTGCAGAGAAGCACTTTCAGACATAGGTAAAGTGTTTCACACATTTCTCAGTGTGTACTTAATCTTTTTGAGAGATTTAACTTGGCAAAGTTGTGCAACCTTAAGGCAAAGTGTTGTGCAAAGTTTTATCAAAAACTTTACAGGATTGATTAGTCAATGAGTGACTAATCTGCAGCAGACTTTTCTGAAGAAACTGAATTTTTCAGAATAATCAATTTCCTGATAATTTGGTGAAGATTCTCTAAATTAGGTGGAGTCTAAAGTTGATCTTGATATAGAGGTGATCTAAATTCAAGGTCAATTTGTTCTTTTGGAGATTAACACTCTCCATCAAGAGTGAAGGTGAGAAGCACAAAGATGCACACACACATACACACACACAATGAAGAGACAAGCAAGACACAATGGAAGGTGGGAAATTAGCTCTATTACTCCAGAATACTCTTACAAGCTCAAAGTAGCTCTATGCTCACACTAACCAAAATGAACCAACCCCAAAAATGAGCTCTCTAGCTCTTTTTATAGTTTCTAGACTAGTTTTGACCGGTTTCACATCTAGTGACCGGCCTAGTTAAAAAATAGGTCCTAGAGGCTATTTGGAAGGGTAAACGATGTCTAAAAATAACGAAAATTGGTACGAGCATTCTACCTAAGCTCCTCAAGCTCGAGGACTCCTCGGCTTGCACAAAATGGAGCTATGGATTACAAAATGTGGTTTTCTATGATACATATGTTACAATTAGTGATAATAATCTCTGTTTGAATGTTTGGAGAATTAATAAGAAATATATTTGTTTGAAAAATTGATCCGCCTGGTTGATCCGCCTGGTTCCCTACTCCTTCTTTACATGCTTCCGTGGCGTCTGTGCCTCTGGCTGCTTCCAACAGTTTCTTTCTCAGTGGGGATATGCATACCTTGCATGTTCAATGCTTCCCGTACCAAATTGAGGGTCAGTTTGAATCTCTTGAGTTCGTGGCCTGGCAACAGTGAGGGTAGCACAAAAGTACTATCGCCTCCCTTGGCCCTGCTAGGAGTGATGGTACTGATAAAATAGGAGCAGCGTAGGAAGTCTGGCTTAGGCAAATGTGCCTTGAAATAGCTGTCCAAGCCCGCCTTGGTCCATACCGATCGCATTACTTCTGCATTCTGATATTTCTCAAATTCGCGAGTGAAGAAATGGTAGTGTCCCCATTTGCCATTGAACTCAATTTCTGCTTCCCAAAAGTAGGTGCCATCACCCAATGGCCCTGCGACATCACTAAACCAATGAGCGTGTTTCCCCACTTGAGAAGTGTGTCCCTGAGGAGGGTCCTGAATGGGGAGCACATACACCGCTTGAAGTTCTTGAGGCCTTTCAGTGAGGTGTGGTTCAAGGAGGAGGGTTTCAATGTCCACAATCTGTGCGCTAGACACTGCCTTGGAACTGGTGCCTCCGGTTTCTGCCATGTTACAGCTTGCTTGCTAGTTCTGTGAGAATATAGAAGCAGGCGTTAACATTGTACAGGACAAGTTAGAACAATTTTTGTCCCCACTACAACATTATCATGAGGTGAGTAATGGATTAGTCGGTCAGTGAGTGCTCGATGACTGTGTGTGTAGTTAATGAATGGATAGTCTTAAGAGCTAGATGGAAAGATGTAGTGTATGAGTGATGTAGTTAGCAAGGGGAGATGAATTTACAAATGGGGGCCGGGGGTTTATTACAAGTTTTAAGCTGCCCACTGTGGATGGCTTTCGGTTTTGGTTTTGTGGAGACTCTGGAGGACTTTATAAGGGTGTTTGCTTGGAAATGAGGCATTTTTGGGACCCATTTACAAGTGAGTCTGTTCGTGCTTCTGGGCGACTGTGTGTTCGTGTGTATTAAACAAGAGTGGGTAACGGCTCTTTGAGTGAGTGAACCCTGTCGTGTATGATGTGATTCGTGCGTGACTAGTTGAGCCCGCAAGAAAGCCTTAGGCACCCAAATTTATCTTGATTGTGGGCCAGCCTTCAGCGACTTCTTGGGTACCGAGATAGATTTCACTTTCTCAAAAGAAGTTTTGGAAGTCTTCTTATTAGTATCATGTCATTGATTACTAATAGGAAGTTGAGATGGTTGTTGTCGCTTGACTGTAATAGGCTGCTCGCCTTTTCGCACCCACAATTGTTTCAATGGCTGAGTCATTCTGCTTCGCACGTTCTTTTGGCCTCTAGCATAGGTAGTCTTCAGTAATTGATCTGCCTTTGGTTGCTGTCTCCCTCTGGCCTTTGGAAAAGAAGGGAGTTCCGTTGATTCCTTGACTTCTTTATTGAGATCACCATTCCTCTGCATCACATAGCTTTGGACAAGAACAACATGGTCAACTTCATGTGTACCCCTGGAAGGACCATGAGTCTGTGCCTTTCCTAGTTCCTTGAATGTTCCATTATCTAACTCAATTGTAATTCGACTCTGATTTACCCATACCTGAAGAAGTCCACTTCTTAGGTTTAGGTTGACTGCATGATCATAGATCCAGTCTTGACCCAAGACAAGAGGTTCAGTGAGGTCCTCGTCTTGACACACTAGTACTTTAACTGTCATTAGAACATCTTGAATGTAGAGGGGGAGTTCCACCTCGCCCATGCAAGGGGTTTCCACACCTCCCAATCCTATGAGATATGCCTCTATAGGATTGACTTTTAATTTCAAGTCTTGACAGTAAGAGAGTTTAACGGCACTAGTGGCTGCACCTGAGTCAATCAAGGCCCGTACAGTCTTTGCACCCTTTCCTTGTCCTATCTCTAAGGTCACAAAAGGACGTCGATCGATTATTCTTTGGGAACTAATTCCTGAGACTTCACACATTTCCACATGATATCCTGGATCCTCAGAGGCACCCATCCTAGGTTGATCCCTACCCTGCCGTCTCAACTTCATCCTTCTTATGCGTTCTAAAGCTTCTGCTTGAGCTTCTCCTCGAACTCGTTTTTCTTCTTCTTTGCGTTTCTTAGCAGTGTTGAGTCAACTTAGCATTTCTTCTGTGAGAGGTTCCTGATACAACTTGACTCTGCACCCACTGATGTAGCTCGGAAGAATATCACCTTCTAAGGTGGCCAGTTGTATTGCTCCACTAGTTAAGATCCTATTTATGATCATAGGTCCATAGCCACGTTTCTCTAATTTTCTTGCATGTTGCTTCAAAGTGTAGACTAAAACTAGATCTCCTGCCTTCAAGCCTTTATCCTTAACGTGGGCATCAAAGTATGCCTTCTGTCTTTTCTTAGCTGCATATATTCCCGCTGCCGCTCTTAGTCTTGTTTCACCTAGTCGTTCCAGATTAAGAATCCTCGAAGAGAGTTCATGACCCGTCCATTTATGCTCATGTGCTACTTTTAGTGTAGGTATCAAGAAGTCCAATGGTAGCACTGCATTTTGACCGAATACCATCTGAAAGGGAGTGTCTTGGAGTACCGTTTTATAGGCAACTCGGTATGCCCAAACAGCATGGTGTAGCTGTTTGTCCCAATCAGAGCGTTTATTATTCACTAATTTGGTCAGTACATTGCACACTGTCAAGATCTTATTTGTGCTTTCATCTTGCCCATTAGCTTGTGGGTGATAGGGAGCATACTTCTTGTGTACGACCAAGAACTCTTGGAGAAGATTTTCAATAGCTTCATTCAAGAAGTGTGTGCCTCTATCACTGACTAGCTCTATGGGTAGCCCGTATCTAGTGAACACATTCTCAAATAAGAACTTAGCAGTCGTCTGAGCATCGTTCTTTGTCGTAGCTTTTACCTCTACCCACTTGGTTAAATAGTTCGTGGCCACAATGATATATTCAACATGTGAACCCTTAGCTGGGGGACTAATCGGGCCAACAAAGTTGATTCCCCACTTAGAGAATGCACGTCCACCCATCATAGGTTTCAGTGGAATCTCATCCTTGCGTATAGGGTACTGAGTTCTCTGACAAATATCACACCGTTTCACATAGGTATGTGCATCCATGTGAAGGGTCGGCCACTAGAAGCCCGCAAATAGTATGGCCTTGATCACCCGATCTGGTCCAAAATGTCCTCCTGCTACACCTTGGTGAGCCGCTTCCAAGATCTTGAGATATTCGCTCTCATGGACACATAGTCTCAGGTAACCATCTTTACCACGCTTGTATAGACTATCACCAATGAGTGAGTAGTCTAGGGCTTCTTGTTCTAGACTTCTTTGTCTGGCCAGTGTCATATCTTGAGGGAATGTTCTCGTCCTCAGGAAATCTACTAATGGTTCATTCCAATCTGGCACTATGGACACTTGATAAAGAGTGGCATGCTCCACAGGTGGTTTAGTGCAACAGATTGGGCATTCCTTGCACAACTTGTGGACATCAGCCTCCATAGTCGGCCAATGCACTCCTAGTCTCCTTAGGGTCTGTAAGGTTCGTTGCCTTGAGTAGTGTTGCTCCAATGCACCTACATGTGCTAATTGCAACCATTTTGCGTACTCATCCTCTTCCACACAACAGGCTAATATATCTTGATCTGTCTGTTTGTACATACCTCCTACCATGATGTGGTACTTTTGGGCCTTTACTACCTCTCTATCTTTAGTGTTTATGACTGGGTGATTAGGCCCGTATGTCAATACTGGCACTACTGGCTTAGCCCACTGAGGCACAACTTCTAAGTTAAACAAGTAAGCATCAGGGAGGTCATCTGATACTCCCTGTGGGGCTTCTCCAGATGTGAGCCTAGAGAGGCGGTCTCCTCTCAAGTGAGTTTTGCCTTTCCTCACCACAACCTCAAAGTCATATTCCATTAGTAAGAGGAACCATCTTACCAATCTACCTGTATTGCATGGCTTGTTCACGAGATATAACAATGCTTGATGGTCAGTAAAAAATTTAAACTTATTTGCAAGCAAATAGTGTCTAAACTTCTTAACCGCATACACCATGCCTAAGCCTTCTCTCTCAGTAGTGGTATAATTCCGTTCAACAGCATTTAGCTGTCTACTAGCATAGGCAATGGGAAGATCCATATTACCTTCACCAGTAGGTTGTGCGAGTACACACCCAATAGCATAATTGGATGCATCCACGTGAACATGAAAGGGCTTATTCCAATCTGGTGTGGTCAAGATTGGTGCTGAACACAATCTCCTTTTGAGTTCGTTGAAAGAGTTTTCACATTCATCGATCCACTCAAAGTTGGTCAAAAGTCCGTACAGAGGCTTTGCTATGATGGCATACATGTGTATAAACCGTCGGTAATAACCACAATGCCCCATGAAAGCTTGTACTTCCTTGACATTCTTTGGCCTAGGTAGCTCTGCGATGGCTCTTACCTTCTCTTCATCAGTGGATATGCCGTTCTTTGACACTATGTGTCCTAGAATCTTGCCTTGCCTGACCATGAAAACACACTTTTCTGGGTTCAAGCAGACTTGATATTCTCTACATTTGTCAAAGATTTGCCTGAGCTCAGGTATGTGTGTTTGTCTAATGTTGGAATGAGCGCAGAGATCATCAACATAGACCTCTAAACTCTTCCTCAGGAACTCTTTAAACACGTGACACATCAATCTTTGGAAGGTTGCAGGAGCATTGGTAAGCCCAAATGGCATTACTCGAAAGGCAAATATGCCCCATTCTGTGGCAAAAGCTATCTTATGCTGGTCTTCCGGAGCAGTGGCTACCTGATTGTAGCCCGAAAATCCATCAAGGAAGCTGTAGACTTCCTTGCCTGCTACCCTTTCTAATAGATGCTCGGTAATTGGAAGTGGATAGTTATCTCGAATTGTGGCTGCATTAACCTTCTTCAAGTTAATGCACACACGTAGCTTTCCATTCTTCTTGGGCACAACTACAATGGGGGATACCCACTCAGTGTGCTCAATTTCATAGATGAATCCAGCTTCTACCAGTCTATATATCTCCTCTTTGATCTTAGCAGCGTAGTTATCGTTATAAGTGTATGGCTTCTGCTTGGATGGTTTGGCATCCGCGGTCATGGGAATGGTGTGTGAGCATATGTCAGGGTCTACACCTTTCAGGTCCTTGTAGCTCCAAGCAAATACATCTCTGTATTCTCTTAGCAAGGCTATCAATTCGTGCTCTTCTTCTTCCGTCAGGTCATGTCCTATGTAAGTGCATCTCTCCTCTCCTTCTTCTAAAGCTACCACTATTTTCTTGGTGGTTTCTTTGTTATCATAGGCCTCTCCTGATTGTGCCTCTCGTTTAGGCATTCTGATCATGACTCTCTTGTCATCTATCTCATACTTTTTAAAATTTTTGGGGACCTCAAACAAAGATTCTTCCTCTTCTGGTGTGACTTCTCTCTTCTTTCTTTTCTTTCCTTCATCCTTAGGGATCACTTGTGTGGCTAACCTTACATCATTTGTAAACTCTCCGTGTCTTTGGGGTTGAAATTCTATTCCATAGAAGTATTCTTCATCTGATGCAAAGGGTGGGTCCATAATGATTGACTCTAGATCGGAGTCGCTCGCATCCTCAAATGCATCAGGGCTAGGTTCGCATTCTTCTAGAACCGCATCTCCCATGATTGGCTCTATGGAGAATACTGAAACATCATAGCCATTCTCATCACAGTGTGGTGTCCATTGTTCCTCATTGATGGCTACATCCATTGTTGCTAGAATTTCTGCCCAGCCGTGGGGTTCAAATTCTTCGTCAGGGAATATAACAGGTCCATAGGTTGGGTCTTGAATTGATCTATGGGTTTCCTTCGCACCTATCTCTCTGGCCTTTTCTCTCTTCTCTTCTTCCACTACCACTTTACACATCCATAAGTGAGTATCTTCATGCATCCAAGAGGATCCTGATCCTATGGAATGTACCGACTCGGTATCATCTTTAGCTCTATGGATGGGATTCCATTGAATGGGGGGTACATCTCTATGAGAGTAATCTTTGAGATTGACTTTAGTCATAACACCTAAGTGTTGCAAATACAAGGAATTGGCTCCCCAATCTTGTACCACTTGCAACTGGCGCATAAATGGTCTTCCCAAAATCATCTCATAGGCATGGTTCTTGCTAAAATCACAGATAGCAAACGTGTAATCAAACTCTACACCACATGTAGTGAGAGTTATTCCTTCCACTAAACCTAGGGGTCTCTCTATGTGACCATCAGCCATCTGCAATTTCATCCTCATGGGCCTGAGTGCTGGCTTGCCCCAACGCTTCCATAGGGAAGTGGTAGCAATTGCAACTCCTGCACCAGAGTCCAGAATTGCCTTGGTTGTGTATCCTTGATGGGTGATGGGGAGATAGGTGTTTCCTTCTTCTCCTTCACTCATGTCTCCTATCACTACAACATATCAACTGAATACCGACGGTCAGTGTACCGACGTGCAGCTGTCGGCGTCGGTATACCCCTCCGGAAATTTGGGAACGCTGCATTGCCTCGGAATCATAGCCACGTCGGTTCGGAATCACAGCGTCGGTATAAGTGTCGGTATAAGCGCCGGTATATGCGTCGATATTTTGCTGAAATTACCGATGCCTATACCGACGCATATACCGGTGCTCTCTTTTTAACTGAGCCCGAACCCGAAATTCTTCATTTTTGAATGTAGAACTCCCTTCGAGCTCGTGCGCGCCAACAGCAGAGCAGAACTCTGTTTGTTACCTCTCTCTCTCTCTCTCTCCCTCTCTCCCTCCCTTCCCTCTCTCTCTCTCTCTCTCCCTCCCTTCCCTCTCTCTCTCTCTCTCTCTCTCCCTCCCTCTCTCTCACTATCTCTCTCTCTCTCTCTCTCCCTCTCTCTCTATCACTCTCTCCTCCTCTCTCTCCCTCTTTCTCTCTCCCTCTCTCTTTCTCTCTCCCTCTCTCTCTCTCTCTTTATACAGACCTCTATTTTTGTAGATCTGATTTTTACAGGAGACTTTCGCATCAAAGCTTTGGAAATTCGACGAAGAAGCACTTCAAGTGGAATACCTGCACATACATCAATGTAAGTAAAACATATATCACTTTATATTTTTCTATCTTTTTATCTTTCTTTATATTTTTGTTTTCTAATATCTTCTCTTTATTTTTGTTCGAGAGAGAGAGAGAGCGAGAGAGAGAGAGGGATATGCATATGCATACATGCATGCATATGCATACATGCATGAATGCACATGCATACATGCATGCGTGCATATGCATACATGCATGCGTGCATATGCATACATGCATGCGTGCATATGCATGCATGTGCATACATGAATGCATATGCATACATGCATGCATATGCATACATACATGGATGCATATGCATACATGCATGCATGCATATGCATACATGCATACATGCATGCACACACATGCATACATGCATGCATGCATATGCATACATGCATGAATGCACATGCATACATGCATGCATGCATGCATATGCATGCATGTGCATACATGAATGAATATGCATACATGCATATGCATGCATGCATACATGCATACAAGCATGCAAACACATGCATACATGCATGCACACACATGCATACATGCATGAATGCACATGCATACATGCACGAATGCACATGCATACATGCATGCATGCATGCATACATGCATATGCATACATGCATATGCATACATGCATGCATATGCATACATGCATGCATATGCATACATGCATGCATATGCATACATGCATGCATATGCATACATGCATGAATGCACATGCATAGATGCATACATGCATGAATGCACATGCATAGATGCATACATGCATATGCATACATGAATGCATATGCATACATGCATGCATACACATGCATACATGCATGAATGCACATGCATACATGCATGAATGCACATGCATACATGCATACATGCATATGCATACATGCATATGCATACATGCATGCATACATGCATATGCATACATGCATGCATACATGCATGCATACATGCATGCATACACATGAATGCATACACATGAATGCATACACATGAATGCATATGCATACATGCATGCATGCATATGCATACACGCATGCATGCATATGCATACATGCATATGCATACATGCATATGCATACATGAATGCATATGCATACATGCATGCATACACATGCATACATGCATGAATGCATGCATGCATATGCATACATGCATGTGCATGCATGCATATGCATACTTGCATGCATACATGAATGCATATTCATACATGCATGCATACACATGCATACATGCATGAATGCATGCATGCATATGCATGCATGCATATGCATGCATGCATATGCATGCATGCATGTGCATGCATGCATATGCATACATGCATGTGCATGCATGCATATGCATACATGCATATGCATACATGAATGCATATGCATACATGAATGCATATGCATACATGAATGCATACATGAATGCATATGCATACATGAATGCATATGCATACATGCATGCATACATGAATGCATATGCATACATGAATGCATATGCACACATGAATGCATATGCATACATGAATGCATATGCATACATGCATGCATACACATGCATACATGCATGAATGCACATGCATACATGCATGAATGCACATGCATACATGCATACATGCATGCATACACATGAATGCATACACATGAATGCATATGCATACATGCATGCATGCATATGCATACCTGCATACATGCATACATGCATGCACACACATGCATACATGCACACACATGCATACATGAATGCATATGCATGAATGCACATGCATACATGCACGAATGCACATGCATACATGCATGCATGCATACATGCATATGCATACATGCATGCATATGCATACATGCATGAATGCACATGCATACATGCATACACATGAATATGCATACATGCATGCATATGCATACATGCATGAATGCACATGCATACATGCATATGCATACATGAATGCATATGCATACATGCATGCATACACACACATGCATACATGCACACACATGCATACATGAATGCATATGCATGAATGCACATGCATACATGCACGAATGCACATGCATACATGCATGCATGCATGCATACATGCATGCATATGCATACATGCATGAATGCACATGCATACATGCATACATGCATATGCATACATGAATGCATATGCATACATGCATGCATACACATGCATACATGCATGCATACACATGCATACATGCATGCATACATGAATGCATATGCATACATGAATGCATATGCATACATGCATGCATACACATGCATACATGCATGAATGCATGCATGCATATGCATACATACATGTGCATGCATGCATATGCATACATGCATATGCATACATGCATATGCATACATGAATGCATATGCATACATGAATGCATATACATACATGAATGCATATGCATACATGCATGCATACACATGCATATATGCATGCATACATGAATGCATATGCATACATGAATGCATATGCATACATGAATGCATATGCATACACATGTATGCATGCATGAATGCACATGCATACATGCATGAATGCACATGCATACATGCATGAATGCACATGCATACATGCATACATGCATACATGCATGAATGCATATGCATACATGCATACATGCATACATGCATACATGCATACATGCATACATGCATGAATGCATATGCATACATGAATGCATATGCATACATGCATGCATACACATGCATGCATGCATGAATGCACATGCATACATATGCATACATGCATGCATATGCATACATGCATGAATGCACATGCATATATGCATGCAAGTAAGCATGCATATGTATACAAGCATGCATATGTATACAAGCATGCATGCATATGTATACAAGCATGCATGCATATGTAAGCAAGCATGCATATGTATACAAGCATGCATGCATATGTAAGCAAGCATGCATATGTAAGCAAGCATGCATATGTATACAAGCATGCATGCATATGTATACATGCATGCATATGTAAGCAAGCATATGTACATGTATGTATACAAGCAACCATATGCATACAAGCATATACAAGGAAGCATATGTATATGTATATGTATGCACGTATACATATACAAGCATATGTATACGTGAATGCATATGTATACGTGAATGCATATGTATATAAGCATATGTATACATGAATGTATATGTATACAAGCTTAAGCATGCATATATATACATTGGATGAGATGAGTCTTCATATTGCATCAGATGGGATCTCCACGTACACCATGGGGTGCACACAATCACGATGAATCAAAGATATATTATATCTGTAATGGAGCTCCCGTGATGGATTCGGCGGGGAAGTCAATGCGACAACGTATACGACAACTCTGCTCGATCGAATTTGATCATTCAGTAATGTTAAAATGGACTGAACAGGATAGAGACTCTAAAAATCATATCACACAATGCATATATGAAGAGTACCGGCCAGCACCTGGCAATCCAGTTGTGAGTTCCGATTGGATACAACATACAGCACGCTGTCGGAGAGAATTCTCTCTCCCCAACTTGATGAAGTCTTGGCAGGTGATATGCATAAAAGGCTATATCTGATGAGTCAACCCAAAGCGGATGAATCTTGGATGTTGCACGAGATTTCCGATGCAATATGTTGAAGTTTCAAGTCAAGTTGAGATTAAAGTTTCCGTCAACTTCTAATAAAATTACCTTCCAAAGGATGAAGAGGACGAAAGGCGTTTGAGCAATATATCCACTCCAATGGATGGTCCGAAATTATGAAACACCATTAAATGATTTAATGCTAATGCTAATGGTTATGCAAAATTAAGTCTTCTTAAACTTATCCATTTACGTTCACCCACTTATGATACATAATTCAAAGGGTTTTGTGAGGTGAACTCTAATTATAGAGTTTGTGTAAAGCTGAAAGCGAAGAACATCGCAAGAAGGAGTATCATTCTTTTTTCTTGTGAAAGTACAACTTTATTTAAGAGTGAAAATCGTTCACTCTTTGAAGAAAAAGCTACGGAAGGATTTGGGATGCATGGAAAAACAAAGGCAACGCATATTTGGAGGAAAAAGAGGGCCATACGCTGGGACAGCAATGGCGCATGCAGAGAATGGAAGGGCATAGAGAGCAAAACATCTGTGGTTGCTGGAATTAAAAAAAGAGAGAAAGAGAGCTTCATAGGGAGAGGCGCACATATCTTGGGAATGACACGAAAAAAAGACAGGCGATAGAGAGAGAGGAGGATTTTTCTAACATGTTCTGGAGAGGGTTAATCAGAGATCGAAGGAAATAAGGAACGAATGATCTGTAGTAACAACTGAAGTATTCGTACACGATCATGAACAATACTCTGAGGTAGAATCACACGAAAAGCTGACGCTAATCACAGGCTTGCAGACGGACTTCAAGTTTCGCGTGCTTGAGTTTTAATTGAAATACTTTGAAATGGCTATTCTAAGCCATGGGAGGTACATAATATTTTATAGACTTGTGTATTTGCGTTCTAAAGCTCTTCATGATTATCTTTTGCGTATTCTGCGCTAATTGTGAATGTTATTTGCTCATCTTCTGATTGCGCACCTGCACAATTCTTTTTTATCGTGATTTTAAAATGCTACAAACAGAGTCCAAATTTCATTGCAATCTATTGATAAATCTCCTGGTCAGTTTGATGCTCTATAAGCTCTGTTGAATTAACTTTAACCTGCGCATGCATCTGTGTTGTCTGCGAACTCTGTTGGCGCTAGTGATTGGCTATTTCCAAAAGGCTTTTGACTTAAGCAATTGGCTTATTTTGCCAGTGACACGACTTTGAAAGCCTATTTGATTAATGCCTTCATACAAAGATTGTGAGAATCTCTGATAAGGTGTTTTTTTTTTTTGGGAATACTTCTCTGTTTTATTAATCTAATTTAACTCTAGATGTGTATGTTACGAACACTGCATACAGAAAGGTTATTCTGATATCCCCTGGAGATCTCTGAGGAAGTCCAATTATTCACCGTTCTTGACGCATAAAACACTGTGCATATATGATAAACAGAGAAATTGGTGCATATAAAGATATCAAAGCTTATAGAAGTTTTCTAGTTGTCATGTATAAACCAAATCTAGTGTCATAATTGAGTTTTTTTCATAGAATTGAATATTCAACGTTTAGCTATTTAACCATCACCGCAAGTTAATTTAATAAGTAATAAATTAAATACATCTCTTATTTTCGTTTGTTCATGATCATACTATACGAATAAGTCTACGAAACGTTTATATTTATTCTTCTTTGCCATAAATTAAATCGCTTCTCTTTCTTATTTTATGTCGAAATTTTCTGACGCTTAGTTCATTAGCAAAATAATATAAAGTTGAGATTTGTTAACTCATAGATCGTATAGTTTGTCCTTCATGATGTATATTCGCCGGCGGAAACAATGGACTTCTACGCAAATTATTGATATTCTGTCTTGCATAGGGATCTTCAACACAGATAAGAAGAAAGGTGAATAGATTTCGAGTAACGTTTGACAAAAATTTCTGTTGCTTGCAGGTCATATGAACTTTATGATTGTAACAGTCATAGTTTGTTGGCAGAAGATTAATTTAAACAGAAATAGATATACTATGATGCAAATTATTGTTACAATGATTCATCGATACTATTAATCCCATCGCTGCTCTACAGCTTTTGTTGAACTTATCAAGTACAGAAATTACTTATTAATTAACCTCTTAAGTACGATCGCGTTGTGAATTGTTTTAATGTAATTGATTGAAATCTCCGATTCTCTTTTGTTGAACCAAACACGACTTAGCAAACAACTCGATAATTTTACTTGGAAAATGACGACTGATATACAATGAAGTTGTGATTTTGTTTTTACTCTGAAGTAACGTTTAATCATGCAGGATGACGTATTTCAGAAACCTTCTTTTGTAAACAACTTGAATAACTGGAGGATTTCTCATGACAGAGATAAAATATGAATGGGCTATTTGTGCCGCGAAATTGTTTTTTTTTTAGTTTTCAATCATTGAATTGACATTGAGTTATCAATTGTTCTTTGAGTTGAATTAGCATTCTTTAATACAAAAGATGATCAAACACGAACTCGTAAGACAGAAGAAAGAGATGTTATCCTATTTGAACAAGAATTTGGTTTCTGTTTCATTAATATGTTTCTAAATTTGAATTTGCTTCTTTGAATCTGAGCTTCACCTGAGCTTGCTCCAAGCACCCCGCGTGCGCCGTATTTTTGGCGGTCGCCCTGATCCACCGACCGTCGCTTCCACGCCGACAACGCGAGGTGATGTCGCATCAACGATCGGAAGCTCACGATGCTTTCAAAGCAGGCTTACCGAAGCCTGTATAGCTAGACGCTGAAGAATGGGAATCGATTCAGGATGAGCATCAACATACTCCTGATCGGTATCGACAACAAAGAGATGCGGCGGCCACTCGGTTAGATACGGTTGGAACGTCGAATTTAGGTAGCGGCGGATACGACAGTATGCACTACCAATTTGTAAGTATGATGTTAATTATTGAAGTTGTTTGTGTTAAGTATATTATGTATATTCATCTAACATTTTGCATATTTACTATAGGAGTTGGCAGTGGGTCGTCCTCCAACGCGAGCAGAAGAATCGTATGGATATCGACATGGATTGACTGCACTGTTACAAGACATAGAGGGGCGCGGTGCAATTGTTTCATGGGAGAATATTCTTGATTAGGTGTTTTGTCGTAGGATTGTAGGTGTAAATATTTTGATCAATGCCACAATTTTGTATAACACTCGCATACGATAATCATGAACCATAATTTTGTATTCCATTCCTATATGGAAGTGTTTTGTCACATTGCCACAATTTTGTATTACACTCCTATGTGGCAATGATGTACCATAATTTTGTATTCGATTCCTATATGTAAGTGCCATTTATGGAATATACGACTTTCTGTACATGAATCATTGTTCATTTTTGTTCATATAAGTTTATGTTTTGGTTGCCATTAGAGTACATAACACATGTACTCAGTTGGGCAGAGTGTATTGTCTTTTGCTAAACAACATCATGCTGTAGCAAAAGACAACACACTCTGCCCAAAAAATTTTGTGCAGGTTTGGGCGTCGGTATACGTGTCGGTACATCCAGTATGGTCGTCGGTATATGCGCCGATACTCCCAGCGAAGACATCGGTATAAGCGTCGGTATATCCGTCGGTATTTCCGACGGATATACCGACGCTTATACCGATGCTTATACAGGCGCCATACTGGCGCTTTCTTTCCGACACATATACCGAGTGTAACACCGACGTAGCAAAGATTTCATGCCCGTTCATTTGCCTCGGTAGCAACCTCGGTATACCCTCGATATGTTGTAGTGTATCTTGTCCAAAGGTATCTCTGGCACTGTGCGATGAGATCCTACCTGGGAACGAGGTTTTGCTATCTCTGGTACTTGTTTGGCTACATGTTTCCATAGTTCTGGCCTTACTTTGAGTAGCTCTTCTAAAGTGAGTTTACACTGCACTTTAGTGTTTTTCACTACCTCTGTGTTTCTAGGTATGACCAAGTCTTCGTTTCTTACCATGACTATGGGTGCTCTCATACAAGTGGACTTAGCTTCCCATGGGCCTGTGAAGTGGGGTAATTCATGTAAAGAATTAGACTCAAAGTCTAATCTCTCTTGAGATTGAGTGCTCTCCTGCTCTTCATAAATGGAGGGAATATCTTGTGGGAATTGATCATGTGCATCATCCACAAGTTCAATGGGAGGAGGGACTTCAATTTCTTTAGCCCATTTGTCTTCTTGAATCTCTTGTAGGAATTCTAGTGTGAACCGATTCATAGAAGAAGAGGTGTCTGGCTCCATGGAGTTAGGCACATAAGCTTCCTGGGCAGGAAGGCTTGCCCTCATACTTGCCTTGCCCTTACTTGGAGGGGTGGGTTCCTTTTCTGATTGTGCAATTAACCTCTCCAATCTTTCTAGCAGTCCATCAAAGTGCAACTACGTCTTAGCTGAACTAGAGATGTTGAAGAGGCAACTGGCTTCAAACATGGTTTGAGCCAATTCCACCATCTTAGCACAAATTTTGGTTCGTTCAAGCTCTAGTTCTACTCTAGGGTAACACTTTTCATGATCGGTTATGTTTGGCCCTTCTTGGATTCTGGTCTGATATGCTTTGAGCATCATATTTAGGTCCTCAGGAGTGGGATCTACTAGGACTGATCCTACTCTACGGGGTGGTGGAGTAGCATGAGGTGGGTCGGAAGGTGGTGGGTCGGATGGAGATGGGAATGGTGGAGGTGGGGTAGTGTGAGAGGGAGTTTGAGATGTGAGTTCAACTATCTTGGCTCTGGTTTCTCTGAGACTTTCCTCGAGCTCACTCATTTTCTTAGCCCATTGCCTTTTCATTCTTTCTCTACTATCTCTCCAAGCTCTAGTCCGTTTCTTGGTCATGCTCTCTGTTTCACTAACATCTGAGCTCTTTTCCTGGCTTACCCCTTGGTTTTGCTGCAATGCCTGAGCTCTAGTGACTACCTGTACTGGTGCAGTGGACGTCACACTTCCTGTAGAGTCTACTACTAACCCAATAACATTGATAGGAGTAATTTTTGGCATATTATTGGGGTTCTTTGGACAATCTCATAAGAGATGCTCCTTTCCACAATCTTGGCAAAAGCCTTAAATTGTCACTGACTGGGGTTGTGTAGGTGGAGGTAAGGGGCAATCACGAATGAGGTGATCTCCCTCATATCTGTAGCATGGTCCTCTAGGGAATAGGGGTCTTACCTGCCTAGGTTGGGGTCTAGAGTTAGGGTTTGTGTACATTACATTTGTGTACTCTGGCTCCCAACTAGGTTCACTTGGTTCTTCACTGTAGTAGGACTCACCATGTTCAGGAGATTGCATGTAGTAAGCCTGGGGACTATCAATATGTGTAGAATCAAAGCTATGGTCACTGGGATCACTTTCTAAAAGCAATGGTGTTACTCGCACTATAGCTCTATTCAAATTCTCTTCTGCAGCTGCATACTTTACCGGAATTACATTAGTTGGGGCTTGGGGTTGTTGTGCTAACACAGGCTGAGGCCTTTGTTGGTTTTGGTATTGTGGTTGGTAGGTTTGTTGAGGCCTAGCATACTGCTGCGGTGGGTATTGGTTCTGGTATCTTCCTTGTTGAGGGTATTGGTTCTGGTATCTTCCTTGTTGAGGGTATTGGTTCTGGTATCTTCCTTGTTGAGGGTAGGGTACGGTTGTGGGTACGCTGCCTAACTGCTTGCTTATTGAAGGGGCAATCTTGCGCGGTGTGATTGGTGTACCTCCGTTCTATGGTGCAGTACTGACTACTAGGATTTACTTGGGGTTGAGCCATAATGGGACATACATTCGCCATGTGGTCACCACCGCAAGTATAGCATCTCTTTACTGGGAAAAATCATGGAATTTGTTTGCTAGAGACACCTAGTTTTTGAGCTACCTTTTCTGCGAGTTCCTCAATAGATGTAGATTGCGAGGAAGAGAGGCTAGAAGCGCTATCGGAATCTTTGTAGATTTTTGAAAGCTCCAGTTCCTCCCCTAGGTTATCCTCAATGTCAATGCACATGCGTACACACTCTTCTATGGTCCTAGGGTCCTTCAAGTACACATAGGATCGCAACTTTGTACTTAGCAATCCATCCAAGAATAAGGCCACTTGTTTGGCTGGTGTGGGCAACTCAAGACCAGGGCATCTCTCAAGATATTGCCTAAACCTTCTTCCTGCAAGTCTCACGGTCTCTTGAGGGGTCTGCTTGAAGCTATGTATCAATGAGGATTATGCCTTATGCCGCTTTTAGAGAATTCAGTTATGAAAGCCTCTAAGAGTTGGTCTATGCTCCTGAACTGTCTCTCATTCAATGGTTGAAACCATGTAAGGGTTGTGTTCCTAAGGGTTAGACCAAAGGCATTATACTGTGTGAATAGGTCCTCAACTTGTTCAGCTCTCAAGACTTGCCTAAACTCAGCCACATGATCATATGGGTCTCCTGTGCCGTCGAAGTAGTTCTTCATGGACTTAACCAGCTGTGTAGGTCTCAATGTTCTGGTGTGTTCCCTAGGCCTTGGCAGAGGGAAATCATCAGCATTCCTTTGGTTTCTTGGGGCTCTAAGTCCCTCAGGTTCCGCTCTATTTTTTTCCGTTCTCGTTCTTTCGCTTCCCACTGGATTGGAAAAGCTTACCTCATGTCTATCTCTATGTCTGTCTCTTTGAGCTCCATGAGTTTGGGATTGTTGGAAGCAGCCAGAGGCACAGACGACGTGGAAGCATGTAATGACGGAGCAGGGAGCCAGTCGAATCGTTTTTCAAAGAATTATGTTTTCAAATACTTTGCAAAAACCTCCAACAGTGATTTTTATCACTATTGTAACATATGTAACATAGAAAACCCCATTTTGTAATCCATAGCTCCATTTTGTGCAAGCCGAGGAGTCCTCAAGCTTGAGGAGCTTAGGTAGAACAAGCGTATCAATTTTCGTTATTTTTAGACATCGTTTACCCTTCCAAATAGCATCTAGGACCTAATTTTTAACTATGCCGGTCACTAGATGTGAAACCGGTCAAAACTAGTCTAGAAACTATAAAAAGAGCTAGAGAGCTCATTTTTGAGGTGAGCGAGTGTGAGCTTAGAGCTATTTTGAGCTTGTAATAGTGTTCTTGAGTAATAGAGCTAATTTCCCACCTTCCATTGTGTCTTGCTTGTCTCTTCGTAGTGTGTGTGTATGTGTGTGTGCATTTCTATGCTTCTCACCTTCACTCTCACTTCATCTCACATTCACGATCTTCATATCACTCCTATCTCTTCCGCGGATTGACAATTAAGGAGGTGAAGCTTCTTAACGTGGTTCTCACCAATGTGCTAGAGCAACACCAAATTTGGCGCCGTTGCCGGGGATCGAGTCTAGGATGAATGTGTGATGGTAAGAGTATAGCAAGAAGTGGCGTTGGAAGGTAAAACTTTCAGTTTTTGTTGTTGTTTTTACTTAGTTTTTGTTGTTTTTCACCTCCCCCACACTCCATCTTCATCACCGCATCATCATCTTCATCTCCAAAAAAATCAAAAAATTCACCATATCCACCCATTCTCCTCATTTCCCCTCATTTGTGCATGCGAGAGAGTGAGAGAGAGCTTTTGTGCTTGTGTGTGCTTTTGCTTTCTTGAGTTTTCTTGCAGGAACAGTACTCCAGTGCATCAGGAAGGCTGCAAAAAGGTAAGAAAATCACCTTCTGTCAGAATTCTGCCGAGTGTGTCAGACCATCGCGATGGTGTGCAACCTTCGGTATTTTTGGTAGGCGACCACACCACGAGGTAGGCGACCCTTGCGCTTGCACGAATCCACAAGCGCATCTCAAAAAATCATACTTTGGTGGACCATCGCGACGGTCTCAGACCATCGCGATTGTGTCACACCATCGCGATTGGCTCACGCCATCGCGACGGTTCGCGGACCATCGCGATTGTTCGGTTGACCCCACACCATCGCGATTGGCTCACGCCATCGCGCCGACGGTGCCACGTGGCAAGCTAGACCATCGCGACGGTTCATTATTTGGACCATCGCGACACTTCAAAAATTCGGACCATCGCGATTGGCTCAAGCCATCGCGCCCAGACCATCACGATTGGCTCAAGCCATCGCATCTGTGACCATCGCGACGTTTCACTTTGGACCATCGCGATTGTGCGCGTTGACCGTTGACTGACGCCATCGCGATTGTCCGCTTGATCACGCCATCGCGACGGTTCACACTCACGCCATCGCGATTGTCCGCCTGATCACGCCATCGCGATTGTCCACTATCACGCCATCGCGATTGTCCACTTTCACGCCATCGCGACGGTTCACCCTCACGCCATCGCGACGGTCCCAGACCATCGCGATTGTCTCACACCATCGCGATTGTGCACCCCCATCGCAAATTTTAGGGTTTCATTTTTTGGCCAATTTTGGGGCTATTTTTGGGAAATTTTTGGGTGATTAGACTCATAGGAGACCCCTTAGCTCATATTTGGAGAAAAACCTGTTTGTCAGTTTTTACCCCCCAGGGCCTGAACGGTCATAACTTTTTCATCCGAAGTCCGTTTTCTGAGCAAAAGGGGGCAAACATTGAAAAGTTGAGCAAAAGGGAAGGGACTTAAAAGGTGTATATACTCAAGTGCTTGATCATCCAACTGTGAATTGGTCTAATATTGAATTTTTCCAGGTCTAGCAAGGGCAATCAAAGACAACCAAAGCAAGGCAGTGAAGGGCATAAAGCTTGGGAAGCGCGGCTTCTTGGGCATCAGAGCAACCAGAAAAGCTGACTCGAGGTTGGAAGATTACTCAACCCCCTCAGTCAATTCTTAGCTTAGGATAAACGTTAGCATTGTGGATTAAGACGATAGGAATGCCTCAAGTTCAAGAGAGTTAAGTTTATCAAGTTCAAGACTAAGATAAAGGTGTGTGACACGAAAACCCAAAGGAAAGAACATAAGTCTGACGGAACGAGAACTCAAAGTACCACGGAAAGTCGAAGTCCTGACGCATACATTAAGACAAGAATCTAAAGAAATCTAAAAAGAATCAAGAAAGCAATAACAAAGAATCATTGACGATCTGAGCGTGTACTGAGTGTGCAAGGAAGAAAATTAATGAACCTTAGATCGGGCAAACATATAGGTAAGTCAGACCGGCGAAGCCTTAGATCATCCGAGGCAAGTGTAAGAACTACTTCACGATCGTGGGCTCAACAATTGAACACTAGTTATCCCTACGAGAGCTCAGATACTAGTGAATCAGAAATGGCATTTAGCACAGAAAGACCAGAAGGAGGGTCAAATGTAGCATACTTAGAAAAACCAGAAGGACCCTATAGGACTCAACTAGAGTTTCTCCGAACCAACCGATTAGGTGCTCGCATCTATGAGGATGGTTTGCGAAGGCAAGTGGTGCAAATGCACAACCCCAATCAACCCATTGGATTGGAACGTCCAGTGGTGAAATTTGAGAGAGACGCGTACATAGACAAAGAAGGAACAATGTACATCTTAAGTACGCAGCCAAACAATACCAACGAGTTTGGCGTGATTCAACCAGAGACGGAAACAAAATCTCAAGGAAAAGAACCATTAGAAGAGCCTAGAACACCTAGAGGGAAATCTGTACTGACACGATTACTAATCCCAGACTGGATCCCTCAGGATAACAGAAGCATAGAGTTGTTTGTAAATAAAGAAATTGATGAAGCCTTTTGGAGATACAAGACCGAACTACTTAGTGAGGTAGGTATCATCACTATATACGAGTTCAAGGACCCGGATACACCTGGAAAGGTTGTATACATGGATGAGACTTCAGAAAGAGTCTTTGTGGTGCGTGACCACGCTAAAAACACATACACATGGAGAGGTGAATTGGTATTCCCTCCATCTAGAACGAACATGAACACCAGTCAACAAGGGGTAGGAACATCCTCAGCCCATGGAAATCAAAGAGAGGGAAATAAAGAGAGACCGGAAGTAAGCTTTAATCACCCCATAGGGAGAGATAGAACAACCACGGACACTAATAGAGTAGATAGGCAAAGAGATCATGGAATACCAGGTGGTAGAGATGATTTTCCTCTACCAAGACCACGTGAACACGCAAGAATATTGAGACCCACACAGTTAGTAAAATCAATGAAGAATTACTTTGATGGGACAGGAGATCCCTATGACCATGTCGCAGAATTCAAGCAAGTACTAAAAGCAGAACAAGTCGAAGACATGTTCACGCAATACAACGCATTTGGACTAACGTTAAAGAATACCGCTTTAACTTGGTTCCAACCTTTGCAACAAAGGCAATTTAGAGACATCCATCACTTTTTAGAGTCATTCATCACTGAATTCTCTAAAAGTGGGATTAGACATGACACGTCTTCGTTGATTCATAGCTTTAAACAGACCCCTCAAGAAACAGTAAGACTGGCAGGACGTAGGTTTAGACAATATGTTGAACGATGTCCAATGCAAGAGCTACCCTCACAAGCCAAGCAAGTGTCATTGTTTCTACATGGCTTGTTGAGCTCTAAACTACGCTCCTATGTGTACCTAAAAGAACCCAGAACGCTAGAGCAATGTGTGAGAATATGCATAGACATTGAGGACAACTTAGGAGACGAGTTGGAACTCTCAAAGGTCTATAAGGACTCAGACTGTTCATCTCTAGAATCCACAAAATTGTCTAGCTCAATAGAAGACCTAGCAGAAAAAGTGGCACAGAAACTAGGAGTTTCTAACAAACCTAGGGTGCTAATGAACAAGCGTTGTTACACCTGTGGTGGTGACCATATGGCAAATGTGTGTCCCAATGCACCACAACCACAAGCCAACCCTAGTGGCCAATACTGTACAATTGAAAGAAGATACACGAATCATACGGCTCAGGACTGCCCATACAACAAACAGACCTTGAGACAGAACTACCCGCAAGCATACCAGCAGCCAGGTAGGTATCAAGGCCATTACAATGCTCAGCCTTATTACAATAGGCCTCCTCAGAACTACCCATACCTGGCTCAACAGAGACCTCAACCTGTCTTAGCTCAGCAGCCACCCCCACCAGCGAATGTCATCTCAGTCAAATACGCTGCTGCAGAAGAGAACCTAAGTAGGGCTTTAGTGCCTTCTTCACCTTTGATCACAGAAAGTGACCCGAATTCGAACAGGTTTGACTCTACGCATGTAGATAGTCCACCCGCTTATTACACAGAGTCACCAGAACATGTGGAGACATATCATTATGATAGTCCACCAGTGGAACCTAGTTGGGAGCCAGACTATGCTAATGTGATGTACACAAACCCAAATCCACGGCCCCAATTAAGACAACAAAGACCACAGGGCCCTAGAGGACCATGCTTTAGGTGCCAAGGAGATCATTTCATAAAGGATTGTCCACATCCCCTGATAGCAGGACAATCACAGTACTATAACATCCAAGGCTTTTGTGCTGATTGTGGCAAAGAGCACATCATCAAAGATTGTCCTAAGAATCCAGTTAATGCTTCGAATGTGACACCGATCAATGTGATAGGTATTGTAAATAACGCAGATGGATCCAACCCTACATACGTGCCTATCCAAGCTATATCAAGAGCCCAGGCGCTCTTACAGAACCAACAGCTTAATCATGAGAAAGTAGCCGGAACCAGTGAAGTTGCAGAATCTAGCAGTAAAAAGACAAAATCTTAGAAAGATTCTCGAGAAAGGATTAAGCGAAAATGGAGTAAAAAGATAACGGAGTTGGAAGGAAGTTTGAAGGAATCTAGAGCCAAAATCCTAGTATTGACTTCACAGGACTTGAATCAAGAGAATCCAGCTCAAAAATCAGGATCAGTTTTAGCGGAACCCATACCAGAGAATCTAGACAGGATGTTTCGTGCATATCAGGCTAGATTAAAAGAGGGACCTCAGGTAGCTGAAATGAGCAAAAACTAACCTCGAGCTGATCTGGAAATTGAGAGAACTAAACTTTGCATGAAGATGGTAGAACTAGCACAAGCTTTGTTCGAAGCCTCTAGATATCTTAATTGGAATAACATGGCAAAACCGGAACTACACTTTCAAGGACTAATGGAGAGGCTAGAATACTTGATAGAGAGCAAAGAGAAAAAGGATCAGCATAGGAACCCTATTGTCCCAGAGACACAGGAAAGGAATGCGCCATCCCTGTCTCAAGTACCCAACTCAGAAAGTCAAGACAATTTGTCTTCCATACATAAATATTCACATGAATTTTTGAGAGAAATCCAAGAAGAGAAATGGAGAAAAGAACAAGGAACCCATCCTCCTATTCAAGAAATAGATGACTTGCAAGAGCAATTTCCCCAAGACATTCCCTCCATTTACGATGATGTAGAGGAAGAACAACTAAGTGAACACACAGGCTTTGAATCTAATTCTTTACAAGAATTACCTCAGTTCACAGGACCTTGGGAAGTAAAGTCTATTAGTATGAGAGCACCCACGATAATAGTGAGGAATGAAGAATCAGTAATCCCTAGAAACACGGAAGTGATCAAGAATACCAAAGTACAGTGTAACCTTAGTCTAGAGGAGTTGTTAAAGGTTAAACCAGAATTGTGGAAACATGTAGCAAATCAATTCCCCGAGCTTGCTACTACTACCTCACAAATAGGATCACGAAATAAGGTACCAGAAATACCCGTAGAAAAGATCGGAGATGTAAGCGAAGGAGAGGAAGGTAACACTTATCTTCCGATAACCCATCAGGGCTACACCACGAAAGCCATCTTAGATTCAGGAGCCGGAGTAGCCATAGCTACCACCGCCTTATGGAAACGTTGGGGTAAGCCAGCATTGAGACCCACAAGGATGAAGCTACAAATGGCTGATGGACACATAGAAAAACCATTAGGCTTACTAGAAGGCATATCTCTCACCACTTGTGGTGTAGAATTTGAGCATACTTTCGCCATTTGTGATTTTAGTAAAAATCATGCATATGAGATGATATTGGGACGACCATTCATGCGTCAGTTGCAAATTGTACAAGATTGGGGAACTAATTCGTTGTACTTGCAACATTTAGGAGTGACTACCAAAGTCAATCTTAAAGACTATTCACATAGAGACGTACCCCCAATACAATGGAATACCATCCATAAGACACCAGTAGAGACGGAATCCGTGCACTCATTAGAATCAGATCCTTCTTGGTTGCATGAGGATACTCATTTATGGATGTGTAAAGTAGCCAAACAAGAGGAAGAAAGGTTAGAAGCCAGGACCTTAGGTGCAGAACAACATCCACGAACCCTTCAGGATCCAGCCTACGCACCTGTAGTATTTCCAGACGAAGAGTTTGAACCCCATGGTTGGGCAGAAATCCTAGCAACCATGGATGTAGCCATCAATGAAGAACAATGGACACCCCACTGTGACGAGGATGGCTATGACATATCAGTTTTCACGATAGAGCCAATCATGGGCGATGCAATTTTAGAAGAGTGTGAACCTAACACTGATGCATTTGACGATGCAAGCGATTTTGATTTAGAATCAATTATCATGGACCCACCCTTTGCATCAGAGGAAGAATATTTTTTCGAAGTAGAGACTCATCCTCAAAGACACGAAGAAATAATGAATGATGTGAGAATAGCCACTCAAGTGACTAGCAAGAGTGAATGCAAGAAAAGAAAGAAGAAAGAAACCATGTCAGAAAAAGAAGAATCTTTATTCGAAGTACCCGAGAACTTCAAGAAATATGAAATCGAAGATAGAAGAATCATGGTATGAATGCCTAATAGAAAAGCGAATGACGGACAAGTATATGATAACCGAGAGAAAACCAAGAAAATAATAGTAGCCATAGAAGGAGAAGAAGAAAAATGTACATACATAGGGCATGATTTGACAACTGAAGAAGAAGAAGAGCTCGTTGCCCGAATATAGAGATGTTTTTGCTTGGAGTTACAAAGATTTGAAAGGAGTAGATCCAGATATATGTTCTCATAGAATCCCTATGACTCCAGATGCAAAACCGACAAAACAGAAACCGTACACGTACAATGATAACTATGCTGCGAAGATTAAAGAGGAGATAGATCGCTTGATAGAAGCAAGATTCATTTACGAAATTGAGCATACCGAATGGGTATCCCCCATTGTGGTTGTGCCCAAGAAGAATGGAAAATTGCGTGTGTGTATTAACCTTAAAAAAGTTAATGCCGCCACGATTAGAGACAGTTATCCTCTTCCTATCACGGAACATCTATTGGAAAGAGTTGCGGGCAAGGAAGTTTACAGCTTTCTTGATGGATTTTCAGGCTATAATCAAGTAGCCATTGCTCCAGAGGACCAACACAAGACGGCTTTTGCCACTGAATGGGGCATATTTGCATTTCGTGTGATGCCATTTGGCTTAACAAATGCACCTGCCACTTTCCAGCGACTCATGTGTCATGTTTTTAAGGAATTCTTACGCAAGAGTTTGGAAGTTTATGTCGATGACTTATGTGCTCATTCAAACGTAAGACAGACGCATATCCTAGAGTTAAGGCATATATTTGACAAATGTCGAGAATATCAGGTTTGTTTGAACCCAGAAAAGTGCGTTTTCATGGTCAGACAAGGCAAAATTCTAGGACACATTGTGTCAAAAAATGGAATCTCTACGGATGAAGAAAAGGTGAAGGTAATTGCAGATTTACCTAGACCAACTAATGTGAAAGAGGTACAGGCATTTATGGGCCATTGCGGGTATTACAGGAGATTCATACACATGTATGCAATCATAGCCAAGCCTTTGTACTCTCTTTTAACCAACTTTGAATGGACAGATGAATGTGAAAATTCATTCAATGAACTCAAACAACGCTTGTGCTCAGCACCTATATTGACAACCCCAGACTGGAGTAAGCCATTCCATGTACATGTGGATGCGTCCAATTATGCCATAGGATGTGTGTTAGCACAACCCACGAATGAAGGTAACATAGATCTCCCCATAGCTTACGCAAGCAGACAATTGAACGCAGCAGAAAGAAATTACACCACGACGGAACGAGAAGGATTAGGGATGATCTACGCAGTAAAGAAGTTTAGGCACTACTTGTTGGCCAACAAATTCAAGTTCTTTACAGATCATCAAGCCCTATTCAACTTAGTCAACAAACCATGTAACACAGGACGACTGATACGTTGGTTTCTATTACTCATGGAGTATGATTTTGAAGTAGTAGTCAGGAAAGGAAAGACACATCTTAGAGCTGACCACCTTTCAAGATTAACCTCAGGAGAAGCTCCTCAAGGAATAGCGGATGAATTACCAGATGCTTATTTGTTTAATCTTGAGATAGCACCAGAATGGACTAAGCCTATAGTCCCTATTCTCACATATGGACCCAAGAATCCTAGGATAAAGATCAAAGAGGGAGAGATTACCAAGTCTCAGAGATACCAAATAATGGAAGGAAGCATATATAAACAGGATAATCAAAAGATTCTTGCTTGTTGTGTAGATGAATCAGAACATGCGAATTGGTTGCACTTAGCACACATAGGTGCATTAAAGCAACATCATTCAAAACATCGTACATTACAGACTCTGCATAGACTAGGAGTATATTGGCCTTCGATGGAAGCAGATGTCTACAAGTTGTGTGAAGAATGCCATGTTTGTTGTGAAAGACCACCAGTAGAGCATGCTACATTGTATCACGTGTCTCTCACACCAGACTGGAGTGAACAATTAGTGACATACTTGAGGATGAACACTTTCCCTCAAGGAATGACCTTAGCACGACAACGTAGTCTAGAGCAGGAAGCTCACGACTATTCACTTATTGGCGACAATCTATACAAAAGAGGACGAGATGGATATCTAAGACAATGTGTTCATGAGAGCGATTATCTGAGCATACTAGAGACTGCACACCAAGGTGTTGCAGGAGGTCATTTTGGACCCGATAGGATAATCAAAGCCATCCTCTTTGCAGGATTATGGTGGCCCACTCTTCACATGGATGCTCATACCTATGTTAAGAGATGTGATGTGTGCCAAAGAACTCAGTTTCCTACTCGCAAAGATGAAATGCCATTGAAACCCATGATGGGCGGACGTGCATTTTCTAAGTGGGGTATAGACTTTGTAGGACCCATTAACCCCCCTGCAAAAGGTACACATGCTGAATACATTATTGTAGCCACAGATTATCTTACAAAATGGGTAGAGGCAAAAGCCACGAAAAAGAATGATGCACACACAACTGCAAAATTCTTATTTGAGAATGTCTTTACAAGATATGGATTGCCTATAGAGTTAGTGAGCGATCGAGGCACTCACTTTCTAAACCAAGTCATTGAATATTTGTTATAGGATTTTATGGTGATTCACAAGAAATCCGCACCATATCATCCTCAGGCCAATGGTCAGGCTGAAAGCACTAATAAGATCCTTTGTAACGTACTGACGAAACTCGTGAACAACAAACGTTCAGATTGGGACAAACAGTTACACCACGCTGTTTGGGCATATCGAGTGGCCTACAAGACCGTACTCAATGCAACTCCCTTTCAGATGGTTTTTGGTCAGAATGCAGTGCTTCTGTAGCTCAGTGATGAGTAGCACCTCCTTTAATGTCAATCCGGGAAGACATGAGGATGGTATGAAGACCACGAGCAAGTGGAAGCACAAGTGCGTGAGTGAGAAGCACACAAGCATGCACACACATACACACACACGCGCACACACCGTAAGAACAAAGAGAGTAAGACAATGGAATCACTTCTATTGCAAGAAAGTTCTCATACAAGCTCAAACTACAAGAAGCTCCCTCAAAAATGAGCTCTCTAGCTCTATTTATAGTTTTTGACTAGCTTCGGCCCTGTTCAGACTTAGTGTCCGGCCTAGTTAAAAATTAGGTTCCGGGGCTTATTTGAGGGCCCAAACGAGAGCTAAAAATTATGAAAATTGGCAGGCAACTACATCTAAGGCTCCCCAAGCTCGAGGACTCCTCGACTTGTACAAAATGGAGCTACAAAAAGGTGAAATGATATTTACAAGGGGTTGTAGTGATGAGAATCACTTTAGAATGATGTTGGGGTTTTTGAAAAAAATGAAGGGTAGCCTCAGTGCTAGATCTGCATGTGTGTCCATACTTGCTTCTTCCCGCATCCTGTCAACACTCTCCCCCCCCTAGGGTCTGTCGCCTCTGACAGACCTCTTTTCCGCCGTTTGATCAATGTATTGTTGCAGGAGGTCGGTTGCCAATTCTTGTTCTTTGATTTTTAAACCTCTGATTAGATCTCGTTGCAAGGCCTCCCAATCCACTGTACCAGGCATGTCAGGTTGTGGCATCGTGTAGAGCTCGGAGTGCATCGTTTGCTCACATGCAAAGAGATGGAGTAGATGCGTAGGCCGTGGCGCAAATACCTCTGAATGTGCTTCCCAAAACCCCGTGGTGAACATGTCGTCAAATGTTTGCTTGTAGCAGGCAGGGAGATATCTTATGCGTGCATGCCATGCGTAAGCCACTCGTATGCTCGGGGTTGTGCTCATAACATATAGCAGGTCGTAGTTACCATTGATAAACCCTGGAATAGGAGGTTGAATATGGCATACATTGCGAAAAGTTTTGAGTACGACCTGCATCATGTCGAGGATCTTGAGCATCATCTGGGCAGCGACATCTGGCATCAGGTGGAGGCGTGGTATCCAATGTCTGATGGTTGCAATCATGTATGACACTGTAGGAGTACCGGTCGGGGGGGCGATAGCGGGGTAATTGAGCCACTCTTTACAGTTTGCGTTATTCTGAACCTTGATGGCAAAAGCTTTCCATGATCTGCGTCTTTGCACTGGCCCAAAACACGGATTGTACTTCAAATGCATGGGGGCATGATCCCATGTTCGAAGCATTTCTGGGTAAGTTTCGAGTAACTTTTGCCTCCACGTTGGTTGGAATATGGCCCCTTTTCGTGCCGCTTCTGGTATGTCTTCTGGTTCGAACTGTGTGGCAAATGTTGGGCACTTGTTGGTGACTCGTTTGATTTCTGCATTGTAGTCAGCCAACAATACAAAATAGGGCTTGTATTGCAGTTCTGAGCTAGTGATCAGGCGTCTAGGAGCGAGGTGCCTGAAGTATTCTGAGTGAAGGATGGTGTCCTCAATGGCCTTCATTGCCAGCATCTGAGTGAATATCCGCTCCTGATGACTGTTCCCCATCTCCTCCACTTGTTTCATCCATGCCGATGGGGGTTCCTCATAGGTATCTTGACCTTCTTCTGTTACGCGTCCTCCTGGAAGTGGTTGAGGCTCGTAGTTGTCGTCGAATGCTTCCTCCACTGGGATGGTAACTGCTTCTTCTTCTGACGGTTGCTCTGGGGGGGAAGGGGGTCGTTCGTACTGCATCAACTTCAGCTTTAATTCTGCGATCTGCTGCTGTAACTCCAGCACGTCGTTGGGCGTTGAATGTTCAGGTTCGGTTGAAGTAGCAGCGTCTGTCATTTCTTTATGTTCCTGTCGGTGTGGTGTAGACTCTTGGGGTCTCTGTACATCCTTTAGCTGGTCGGCAAGCTGATCATGTGCTTCTAATAGATTGGCATACGTTTCCAATATTTGTTGTATGCTTTCTGAGGGGACCGCTTGAAATTTGACCGGGTCTATGGGAGCCCCCGGGGTGTTCTCCATGGCAGCCTCGAGGTTCTCTTGGTTTTGTTGTTGAAGCCGTCTATTCTCTTCTTGCGCTGCCGCCAGATGTCGTCGTAGCAAAGCCATGTTTCGTTGAAGCCATGCATTGCGGCCCATTTGATCGCGCAGCTGTTCCTCCATGGCTTTGCTCTCTTCCATATGTCTCGCCTTGAGTTGCGCATTTGCCTGTTCGAGGGCAGAGATCTTGCGTTGTGACTCCGTATGAATGAACTCCAAAGCAGTGACACGCTCTTGGAGTGTTGCTGAGAGGGTGCAAAGCCCTTTGTTATTTTCTTCCAATAATGTATATTCTTGCTTGAGCTGAGTGGCAGCTTCAAGCATCGTGTCGAGTGCAAGACTAAATGAGGTGGAAGATGCAGGGGGTTGGGAAGTGGGAATGGGGAAAGTGGATGTTGTGCCTACTGTGTGTGGAAGTGGTGATGTTAGTGTAATAACCTGTGATGGTGTTGTGAGAACAGTGGTAGTGGGTGATCCAGCGGATGGTGAAATGTCCATGGGATCGGACATGAGTGAGTGTGATTCGTGAAATGTGAACACCGGGATGGTGGGTGGTGTGATAGTGGTGGCTGTGAATGTGGGGGAGTGAATTTGGGGATGGGACTTTTTCTTATGTTCCTCGACCTGTTGAAGAATGTTTACAAGGTAGGTCCAGAAGGAGGGTTGGGTGGTTAGTGTGGTGCTCGAGGCAGTTACAAAGGACGGGGTAGGTAGAGTTTGGGGGGGAGGAAATGGAGGGGTGGAGGGTAAAGGGAAAGAAAGAGTCTGACTAGTGACAGATGGTTGTCCAAAGGCATGGGGGAAGAAAGGGTGACCTAATTGAGGTTCAAAAGCCTGAGTGACAGAGATGGATGAGGGTGAAGGGAGGAGAGTGGAAACGGGGGTGTGTACAATGGTCTCACTATAGGAGGAGAATGTTTGTGTAGAAAGACACGTGGAGAGAGGCTCTGAGGGTGGGATAGGAGATGATGGGGGAGATGGGGCATGCGTAATTTCCTCCGGTTCATCATTGTGCCTAGGGCTAATCATGTGCACATCTTCTGATGTGGACGTAGCTAACGCGGTAGATACTTCCATCTGAATCATCTTTCCTTGTCGCGGCCGTGTATCAATTCTTCTTTGATCATAAGCAGGGTTCTCTTGACAGACCATGGTTCTCATTGCTTCACTGATGCCACAGGTGTCCGCCAATAGATTCAGTGATTCTACAAACTGGGGGTCGATATGCTCTGACTGTAACATCTGGTTTACTAGGGCCCTATTTGCTTCTTCTGACATCTTATGGCGTCTTTGTACCTGTTTGATTGTTTGGTATAATCGTTGGAGCTGTGCCGTATATGCAGGGGCTTCGTCTTCACTCTCTTCTGGGTTATTCCTTGGTGCCTGCTCCTGAGTTTGTGTGTTTAGTCTTTGAGGGGGTTGCGTCACTCCTAGCTCCTGTACGCTGCTTGTCTCGCCTCGTGCATGTTCTCTTTGGGTAGATGTCCCCGGATCGACATTGTCAGGGCAATCTTCACTGTCTGATAGATGAGCCGTCTGCAGAAATGTTTCAAAATCAAAATTTGGGTCTTCGGTGAAAGTGGCCATCGCTGCAAATTCTGCATCGGTAGGTAGCGGAGGGGCAGAGGGGGTGGGCTGTACCACCTCTCTTGGTTGAGACTCCTGGAGATGAATTGTGATTGGTGCCACCGGGGCTTCCTCTCTAGTGGAGACTTTGGTAGTGGTTGCTGGAGGGATCAGGACTTGTGAAAGGGATCCACGCATTCTTTTTGCAGGCTGACTCCCTGACTTTCGCCCTTTAAACAACTCCAGATGTGCATACTTGAGGGCTCGAGCAACTGGCACATCATACGCCAGACATCTGTAGATGATTCTCGTCAACGCACAGCAACCATGTAGGGTGGGCTTCCTCACCCCCCACTTGCCTGCTTCATATACCTGATCTAAGATCCATACTGGCATCTTAATGGGCAGGCTTCCGGTCTCTGCTAAATACAATCCGTACCATATCTTCTTGTGAGGCTGAGTGAAGCGGTCTTGAGCTGGAAATGCGAAGTGCTGGAGGCACATCCGCAGGGGTATGGCGATGTTGGGGGTGAGGGCGCACATGTCTTTAAGCTTCTTGACTCTATTGCTTTTCATTGATTCTGGTATCAAGGGGTCACGATCTGAAGGCACATGAGTGCCATACATTTGAAGGGCTTCCCTGATTAAGGTTACATTTAATTCAAACTTCCTCATCTCCTCCAGATTAGATAAGGAGGGCACCCAGAATGTGCCTGAATGATCTTTATCCCCGGTAGGTTTCAACGTAGCAATCAAGTAGTAACACCTGAGGAAGTCAGGTTTTGGTAGAGCTGCACTGAAGTAAGTTTGAAGTCCCGCCTTTTGCCAGATCTCTTGAAGTGGAGCTGCATTTTGCAAGGTCTCAAATTCTCTTGAAAAGAATTGGAAGGTCCACCAAACCCCTCCACACTCCATCTTGGACTCCCAGATGTGATCTGCGTCTCCCAAATCCCCTGGCATTTCATTGAACCAATGGGAGTGCCCTTTTACTCTTTCGGTTAGCCCACTGGGTGGATCTGGAATAGGAATCCTTCGCACATTCAAGAGTTCTTCAGGCCTAGCCGTTGGTGGAGCTTCCACTGGCATGGCATCCCAATTGATAGGAGCACCAGATCCTGCCTGAGAGCTTGTGCCTGCCGCTGTTGCCATGAGAGTAGGTTGCTTATCTGCTGGAAGACGAAAGGCACATTAGTGTTGCATAGGAAACAGGATGTAATGGTGTTCCCTTCACAATACTAACACGACAATCCCGGAGGTCCGTGATTAGTGGTGAGGTGTTTATGATATGTGTGAGTGGTGATTAAAGGTCAGTGTCATCCTAGATGCATACTTTGGTTATGCAATGGGCTCGGAATGCTTCTACGTTAGTGTGGATGGATTTACAGAATAGGGTCAGGGGGTTTAGTACACCGTTTAATTCTCCACACTTTGATACAGGAGTCGTAGCTCTTAGAGCTAAGGACATGTGAAGATTTCGGTCTGAGAGTGTGATGTATGTGGGATCTTGTGGGTACCCATTTCCAGACATTCCTGGGGTTGATGGGAGTGTGGACAGTGAGAGGTGTAGGTATCCTGTCACTTCCTGAGTTGTTGGCCAAGAGTGCTTGTGAGAGCTGCTTCATCCTTGTGCCTGTAGTTGAAGTAATTTGGGCTTGTAAGCTAGCCTTGGGCACCCATATCTGTCTAGCATTAGGGATGGCCTTCATTGACCGCTTAGGAACCCAAATAGAGATGGTGTGCCTAGGGGTTATATTAGGGGGCTTCTTAGCTTTGTTCCTTGATTGTGAGGCTCGTTTCTTGTCTCCTTGAGAATCTGCGATTGGAGCTGTGGGTCTCCCATCCTTGCGTATCCAGATCTGCTTCACGCCACGAGATGCTCCATGTTGCGCGAGTTGGCGCTCCTTCCTCTTGATCAGCGGTCTCCTTCGTATAGAGTGATGTTCGGTCCGTTCGTTTAGAATCTTCTTTGGATCAATTAGGAACTCCTTCTTGGCTCCTGAGCCTTCAGTAAGATTGACATTTCTCTGCACCATAGAAGTTTGGACAAGCACAACGTGGTTATCTTCGTGTGGATTCCTGGAGGGACCAGGAGTTGTTGCCTGTTCTATTGGTTTGAGTGCTTGATTTTCTAATTCAATTGTGAGACGACTCTGGCCTACCCAAGCCTGAAGAAGTCCACTTCTTAGGTTCAGGTTGACTGCGTAATCATAGATCCAGTCTTGGCCCAAGACAAGAGGTTCGGTCAGATCCTCGTCTTCACACACTAGCACTTTTGCTGGCATGAGGACCTCTTGTATGTTGAGGGGAAGATCCACCTCTCCCATACAAGGGGTTTCAACACCTCCTAATCCTATCAGATATGCTTCTATGGGTTTTACCTCCAACTGCAGCTGCTGGCAATAAGAAAGCCGAACTGCACTTGTGGCTGCTCCTGAATCAATTAAAGCCCTCACGCTTGTTGTGCTGTCCTTTTGTCCTATTTCTAGGGTCACAAAAGGTCGTCGGTCTACTATCTTATGGGTGCGCCCACCTGAAGCCTCACACATGGCCATGTGGTAGCCTGGAGACTCTTGAGTGTCAGTCATAGGCTGGTCCCTTCCTCGTCTCCTCAACTTCATTCTTCTGATACGCTCTAAGGCCTCTGCCTGTGCTTCTTCCCGAATTCGTTTTTCCTCCGCTTTACGTTGCTTAGCAATATTGAGTCGGCTTAGCATCTCCTCCGTGAGGGGTTCCTGATACAGTTTGACTCTGCATCCGCTAATATAGTTTGGGAGGACATCCCCCTCTAAAGTGGCTAGTTGTACTGCTCCACTTGTGGAGATCCTATTAATGATCATAGGTCCATAGCCTCTCTTTTCTAGCTTTCTTGCGTGTTGTTTCAATGTGTAGACTAACACTAGATCTCCTGCCTTCAAGCCCTTATCCTTCACATGGGCATCAAAGTATGCTTTTTGCCGTTTCTTTGCAGCATAGATACCTGCTGCTGCTCGTAGCCTCGTCTCACCTAAGCGCTCTAGATCAAAAATCCTCGAGGACAACTCGTGTCCATTCCACTCATGCTCTTGTGCTACTCTTAAAGCTGGAATTAGGAAATCTAAGGGTAGCACCGCATTTTGTCCGAAGACCATCTGAAATGGGGTGGCATTGAGTACCGTTTTGTAAGCAACTCGGTATGCCCAAACAGCATGGTGAAGTTGTTTGTCCCAATCAGAGCGTTTATTATTGACCAGTTTCGTCAATACGTTACACAGGATCTTATTCGTGCTCTCGGCTTGTCCGTTAGCTTGTGGGTGATAGGGTGCAGACTTCTTATGTACCACCATGAATTCTTGAAGGAGATTTTCAATGACCTCATTCAAGAAGTGCGTACCTCTATCACTAACCAACTCTATTGGTAACCCATATCTAGTGAACACATTTTCGAATAAGAATTTAGCCGTCGTTTGAGCATCATTCTTTGTCGTGGCTTTTACTTCCACCCACTTTGTAAGGTAATCTGTGGCCACAATAATGTATTCTGCATGGGAGTTCCTAGCTGGGGGGTTGATGGGACCTACAAAGTCTATACCCCACTTTGAAAATGCACGTCCTCCCATCATTGGCCTCAAGGGCATCTCATCTTTTCTTGTCGGATATTGGGCACGTTGGCATGTGTCGCAACTCTTCACATAAGTATGTGCATCCATATGAAGAGTGGGCCACCATAGTCCTGAGAATAGAATAGTCTTAATCACTCTGTCAGGCCCAAAGTGCCCACCTGCAGCACCGCTATGTGCCGTTTCTAAGACTTTCAAGTAGTCTGATTCATGTACGCACAGTCTTAGGTAACCATCCTTGCCTCTTCGATACAGGTTGTCTCCTATTAAAGCATAGTCTTGAGCCTCTTGCTCCATGCTCCGTTTTCTTGCAATACTAGCCTGATTGGTTAATGTTCCTGTTCTCATGAACTCGACCAGTGGAGTACTCCAATCTGGGATTAATGACATGTGATAAAGAGTGGCATGCTCCACTGGGGGTCTCTCCTGGCACTCTGGACAGCTC
The DNA here is from genome assembly GCA_020310875.1 of Ceratopteris richardii. NCBI lineage: Eukaryota > Viridiplantae > Streptophyta > Polypodiopsida > Polypodiales > Pteridaceae > Ceratopteris > Ceratopteris richardii. The sequence goes on from CM035406.1 coordinate 124,541,949, forward strand.
TGGATCCACTCTTGTACTTCTTTGTCCATGCTAGGCCAATACACTCCTAAGCGTTTTAGATTCTGCAAGGTTCGTTGTTTAGAGTAGTGATTCCCTAGCGGTCCCTCATGGGCTTGTTGCAGCCAACTAGCATGTTCATCATCCTCGACACAACAAGCTAATATGCCCTCGTTATCTTGCTTGTACATGCTTCCGGCTAATATTTGATACTTTAGCGATTTTACAATTTCCTCTTTGCTTGTCTTAACATTTTTATTTGCAGGCCCGAAGGTTAGGACTGGTACCAACTTATTTGCCCATTTAGGTACAACTTCTAAATTGAACAGATAAGCATCGGGCAACTCATCAGACACTCCTTGCGGTGGCTCTCCTGAAGTGATGCGAGAAAGATGGTCAGCCCTAAGATGGGTTCTACCTTTCCTGACAACCACTTCAAAGTCGTATTCCCTTAGTAAGAGGAACCATCTTACTAAGCGGCCTGTATTGCAAGGTTTATTGACCAAATATAGTAACGCTTGATGATCAGTGAAAAACTTGAACTTATTGGCCAATAGATAGTGTCTAAACTTCTTCACAGCATATATCATGCCTAAGCCTTCTCTCTCCGTTGTGGTGTAATTTCGTTCAGCTGCATTTAATTGCCTACTAGCATATGCTATCGGCAAATCTAGGTTTCCTTCACCTGTGGGTTGTGCTAGCACACATCCTATTGCATGATTGGAGGCATCCACATGGACATGAAAGGGTTTGCTCCAATCCGGAGTAGTCAATATTGGTGCTGTGCACAAACGTCTCTTCAGCTCATTGAAGGAAGTCTCGCATTCCTCATTCCATTCAAAATTCGTTAACAGCCCATAAAGAGGTTTAGCTATGATGGCATACATGTGGATAAATCTACGGTAATATCCACAATGGCCCATAAAGGCTTGTACCTCTTTAACATTCCTTGGTCTGGGCAACTCTGCTATTGCTCTTACTTTGTCTTCATCTGTTGAAATTCCATTCTTAGAAACGATGTGGCCTAAGATCTTACCTTGTCGTACCATAAACACACACTTTTCTGGATTCAGACACACTCGATAATCTCTACACTTGTTGAAGATTTGCCTGAGTTCAGGGATGTGGTAACTTCTCTCTTGGGAATGAGCGCACAAATCATCCACATATACTTCTAAGCTCTTTCGCAAGAACTCTTTGAAGACATGACACATGAGTCTTTGGAATGTTGCAGGTGCATTGGTGAGCCCAAATGGCATCACACGGAATGCAAAGATTCCCCATTCTGTGGCAAAGGCCGTTTTGTGTTGATCTTCGGGGGCAATGGCTACTTGGTTGTAGCCTGAAAATCCATCAAGGAAGCTGTAAACCTCCTTGCCTGCAACACGCTCCAAAAGATGTTCGGTGATGGGCAGTGGATAACTATCTCTAATCGTAGCGGCATTAACTTTTTTAAGGTTAATGCACACTCGCAATTTCCCATTCTTCTTGGGCACCACTACAATAGGGGACACCCATTCAGTGTGCTCAATCTCATAGATGAATCCGGCTTCAATCAGCCTGTCAATTTCCTCTTTTATTTTGGCCGCATAATTGTCATTATATGTGTAGGGTTTTTGTTTGGTGGGCTTAGCATCAGCGGTCATCGGAATCGTATGAGAGCAGATCTCTGGATCTACTCCTTTCAAGTCTCTATAATGCCATGCGAACACATCCCTATATTCTCTTAATAGAGCTACAAGCTCTGCTTCTTCTTCTGCACTTAGGTCGTCACCTATGTACGTACATCTCTCTTCGTTCCCTTCAAGGGTCACTACAATTTTTTTGGTCTTTTCTTTATTGTCATATGCTTCTCCTATAATGGCCTCTCTCTTAGGCATTCGTACCAATATTTTCCGGTCTTCCACTTCATATTTCTTGAAATTTTCTGGTACTTCAAACAATGATTCTTCCTCTTCTTGTCTTACTGCTTTCCTTTTCTTTTTCTTTTGACTTCCTTCACTTCCTTTTTTTGAATTTATCGTTTTAATACTCGCAAGGGGTTCTTCTTCTTTTTGGGTTAACACTCCTATGTCTTCTAAGTAGTGTTCCTCTGAGTCAAAGTAAGTATCCATCACAATGGATTCTAGATCATCGTCACTCTCTTCTTCTTCCATGGACTCACTAGGATCACACTCTTCCAACAAGGGCTGACACATGAACACTGAAATGTCATAACCCTCCTCATCACAATGAGGTGTCCATTGTTCTTCATTGACTGCAATGTCCATGGTAGCTAAGATTTCTGCCCAACCATGAGGCTCAAATTCCTCATCTGGAAATATCATCGGTGTATAGGCTGGGTCTTTTATTGGTCTATCTCCTGGGGGAGCTCCTTCTTCTCTCGCTTTTCGGCGCTTTTCCTCTTCCTCCGCGACCTTGCACATCCACAAGTGAGTATCTTCATGCAACCAGGATGGTTCAGGTGAACTTCCAGAATGCACGGAGATAGAGTCTTCTTTCGCTTTGTGGATAGGATTCCACTGTAGGGGTGGTACATCTCTGAAGGTGTGATCCTTCAGATTGACCTTGGTGGTGACCCCTAAGTGCTGTAAGTACAAGGAGTTGGTTCCCCAATCTTGTACTATTTGTAATTGTCGTAGGAAGGGTCTTCCTAGGATCATCTCGTAAACATTATTCTTCTCAAAGTCACATATAGCAAACGTATGTTCAAACTCCACACCACAAGTGGTTAGAGTTATCCCTTCAAGCAATCCGAGAGGTCTTTCAAAATGACCATCTGCCATTTGAAGTTTCATTCTCGTTGGTCTTAAGGTGGGTTTGCCCCATCGCTTCCATAGGGAGATGGTCGCGATAGCAACTCCGGCACCCGAATCCACAATTGCTTTGGTTGTGTAACCTTGATAGGTGATCGGAAGATAAGTGTTACCTTCTTCACCTTCGCTCATGTCTCCTATCTTGTCGAGAGGTATCTCGGGAACTTTCTACTTAGAGTCTACTTTTGGTATATTGGATTCAAGTTCTGGAACCTGATCCTTCACATGATTCCAGAGCTCCGGTTTTGCCTTGAGCAGCTCCTCTACAGTGAGGTGACATTGAACCTTAGTGTTTTTCACAACATCAGTGTTCCTGGGAATCACTGAGTCTTCATTTCTTACCAATATAGTGGGCGCTCTGATCTGGAGAGATTCAGATTCCCATGGGCCTGTGAAATGAGGCAACTCTTGTAAAGAATTAGATTCAAAATCTAATCTCTCATCCTCTTGTTGCTCTGCTTGATCCCCATAGATAGAGGGAATGTCTTGGGGAAATTGATCCTGAAGGTCATCAATCTCAGGAATAGGAGGGGAATCACCCTTCTCTTTGGCCCATTTCTCTTCTTGTATTTCCCGCAAGAACTATGGAGAGTACTGTTGTATTGAAGGAGGTATTCCAGCATCCGTAGAATTGGGAACATAAGCTACCATTTGCGGTGCGCTTCCTCTTTCAACAACTGGTTGAGCCTGTGGAGGTAAAGAAACTTGTGATTTGTTTACCAACTGCTCTAATCTTTCTAGTAAGCCTTGGAAATGCAAATCCGGCTTGACAGCGTTCGTCTGACTGAACTTTTGGCTAGTCTCAAGTATAGCTTGAGCTTGTTCTACCATTTTCATACACATCTTCATCCGTTCAATCTCTAAGTCGGCTCTAGGATAACTCCTGTCTAGGTTTGCAGCTGTTGGCCCTTCTTGAAGTCGAGCCTGGTAGGCTTTAAACATCATGTCCAAGCCTTCAGGAGTGGGGTCAGCTAATACTGATCCTACTCGGGGTGGTGAGTGGGTTACGAGGGGTGTGTTAGAGGGTGGAGAATTGGAGGGTGATGGGGATAGTAGTGGAGGAAGTGTGTGGGAGTGCGGTTAAGATGTGATTTCTGTGATTTTTGCCTTGGTTTCTCTCACGCTTTCTTCAAGTTCATTTATCTTTTTTGCCCATTGCCTCTTCATCCTTTCACGACTCTCCTTCCAGGCTCTCGTCCTCTTTTTGGTTATGCTCTCTGTTTCACTCACCTCGGGGCTCTGTTTGGGGCCAACACCTTGGTGTTGTTGAAGTGCCTGGGCTCTTGTGATCACCTGCACAGGTGCCGTGGAAGTCACGCTTCCTATGGAGTCTACAACTAACCCCACAACATTGATAGGAGTGATCTTAGGCATGTTATTGGGGTTTTTTGGGCAATCTCGTAGGAGATGCTCTTTCCCGCAGTCTTGACAAAAGCCCTGAATGGTTACTGGCTGAGGCTGTGTAGGGGCAGGCAGTGGACAATCACGTATAAGGTGATCTCCCTGACATCTGAAACATGGCCCTCTAGGAAATGGGGGTCGTACCTGCCTAGGTTGAGGTCTAGAGTTGGGGTTTGTGTACATGACATTAGAATACTCCGGTTCCCCGCTATTTTCACTTGGGTCCTCATAGTAGTATGACTCGTTATGCTCGGGTGACTGCATGTAGTAAGCCAGTGGGCTATCAATATGTGCGGAGTCAAAACTATGGTCACTGGGGTCACTGTCTGATAGCAATGGGGTGACTGGGACTATGGCTCTGTTCAGATTTTCTTCAGTAGATGCATACTTCACTGGGATCACATTGGTTGGAGTAGGGGGTTGTTGCACTAGGACTGATTGAGGTCTCTGCTGCCCTTGATAAGGTGGCTGATAAGTTTGTTGCGGTCTGTTGTATTGTGGCGATGGGTACTGATTCTGGTATCTCCCCTGTTGTGGATATGGCTGAGGATAATTTTGCCTAACAGTTTGTTTGTTATATGGACAGTCCTGTGCCGTGTGATTGGTGTACCTGCGCTCTATGGTGCAGTACTGGCCACTAAGGTTCGCCTGAGGTTGGGCCATAATGGGGCATACACTTGCCATATGTTCGCCGCCACAATTGTAACACCGCTTAACTGGGGCAAATCTCGGAATTTGCTTACTAGAGACACCTAGTTTTTGGGCTACCTTCTCTGCAAGTTCCTCGATGGATGTGGATTGACCAGATGTCTGTTTACTAGAGCTATCAGAATCCTTATAGATTTTTGATAGTTCTAACTCTTCACCTAGATTGTCCTCAATGTCTATGCACATGCGCACGCACTCCTCTATCGTTCTAGGGTCCTTCAGGTACACATATGACCTGAGCTTAGTGCTCAACAATCCATCTAGGAACAAGGCCACTTGTTTGGCTGGTGTGGGTAACTCTGGCATAGGGCATCTCTCCAGGTACTGTCTAAATCTTCTTCCAGCTAGTCTGACCGTCTCTTGAGGTGTTTGTTTGAAACTATGAATTAGTGAGGAGGTGTTATGCCTGATTCCACTCTTAGAAAACTCGACAATAAATGCCTCTAAGAGTTGGTCTATGTTTCTGAAATGCCTCTCATTTAGTGGTTGGAACCAAGTAAGGGCAGTGTTCCTAAGGGTTAGACCGAAAGCATTATATTGTGTGAATAGGTCCTCCACTTGTTCAGCTTTCAACACTTGTCGAAATTCGGCCACATGGTCATGAGGGTCTCCCGTGCCATCGAAATAATTCTTCATGGACTTCACAAGTTGGGTTGGTCGTAGGGTCCTAGTGTGTTCTCTCGGCCTTGGCAAAGGAAAATCATCAATGTCCCGGTGATTCCATGGGGTTCTATGTCTCTCAGTTTCTACTCTATTCCTTTCTGTTCCCGTTCTTTCTCTTCCCAGGGAGTTGGCAAAACTTACCTCAGGTTTGTCTCTACCTCTATCTCTTTGAGCGCCATGAGCGAGGGAGGTCCCGGTTCCTTGATGACCAAAGGATACATTAGACCTTGGTTGGGGAAAAACAAATTCACCCTTCCAAGTGTAGGCATGTCTGCCCTGCTCAGTGACCACGAAGATTCTCTCTGATGCAGTGTCTAGGTAGGTTACTTGGCCTGGACTATCAGGGTCTTTAAACTCGTAGATTGTGAGGGTGTTCCCCTCCTGAGGTTGAGAAGTTCTATATCTCCAAAAAGCCTCATCGGTTTCCCGATTTAAAAGCAGATCTATGCTTTTATTATCTTGTGGAATCCACTCAGGAGTCATGATTCTAGTCAAGACAGACTTACCACGGGGAGTTCTTGGCTCTCTCTCTAAGTTCCCTTGCTCTATATCTCCCATGTCGGTCTCCGCAATCACATTTCCAAACTCATCAGTTCTATCGGGAAGAGTGGTGACTACATATATAGTCCCCTCTTTATCTAGGTATGCTCCATTCTCAAACTTGACTACCGGGTGGTCTATTCCATGGGGTTGGTCGGGGTTCTTAATCTGGACCACTGATCTTCTCAGTCCGTCTTCGTAGATGCGAGCACCTAGACGATTCGTCCTGATATATTCCAATTGAGTCTTATAAGGCCCCTCTGGCTTTTCTAGATATGCCAACCCTGAACTCCCTACGGGTCTCTCCATGTGATAGGACATTTCAGAATCACTGGTTTCTGATCTGGGAGTGTATGGGTAATCACTCAACTGCTGGGCCCAAGACCTGGCAGTGTGATTGACACTAGCTTCAGAAGATCTGAGGCTTTGTCTGTCTCGGCCTAAGTGTCTGCCTGATCTAAGGTTCATATGCCTGATTTATTCACCCCCTGGAACCCAAGCACGCTCTCGTTGCAGGTTGATTTTGCATCAATCACTTCGTTCTTTTTAGTTGAATATTATGTTTATGGTCTTGTCTGAAATTGCGTCGTCAGGGGTACTTAAGTGAATTTCCGCACTTGATGAGTGATCGATTCCCGTTTATCTTTTTGTCCCTTAGTGTTTTCGTACTTAAGACCTATTTATTTTCTTGCACTTGGTTGATTAATTCTCTTGGACTGGATTCGTGCCTAACGTTGCCCTAGTTAATTACCACACCTAAGTCGTACTTAGTCTAGGCTAGGAATTGACAAAGGAGGGTTATGAGATTTTCCAACCTCAATCAGCTGGTTGACCCGACAGCTATGCAAGCCCAGGAAGCCTTCTCCCAGGCCCGGTACTCACCCTCGCTAGCTTGCTTTGATTGCCTTGAGTGCCCACAAAGTTCCTGCAAGAACTCACCAGTTAGTATAGATTGATTGCCACAAGTATTTGAAAGACACACTTCAATAATTTTAGTCCCCCTGGAGTAACTCACTGTACCCCCTGAATCTGAGAACAACTTAGTTTCACCTAAAGGTCAACTTAAAAATGCATGATCTGAAACTCCGCGTATGATTCTTACAAAAACCAGTCGAGATCCACGTAGGATTCTCAACGAGCTTTCCAACAAGACCAAAATCTCATCAATCGGAGTTCGTATGGTCAAGTTATGACCATTCAGGCAGATAGGGGTCAAAACAGGCTCTCAGGGTTCAGGGAATTCCTCACAGGTTCCTAGGTCTTGTCCCACTTCTAAGGCTCTAGTGTTACTCCAATGTGACCAAAACTAGGCTCAATTGTACCTCAATTTACTCCAAAAATTCACTCTAAAATTTCGTGCGTTAAGGCCATGTATCGCGATAGGTCGGGTCGAAGTGTCGCGATACCTCCAAGTGTCGCGATAGCTCGGAGTGTCGCGATACCTTGGGGTGTCGCGATACCTCGGAGTGTCGCGATACCTTGGGGTGTCGCGATACCTTGGAGTGTCGCGATACCTTGGAGTGTCGCGATACCTCGGAGTGTCGCGATACCTTGGGGTGTCGCGATACCTTGGGGTGTCGCGATAGCTCGGAGTGTCGCGATACCTTGGGGTGTCGCGATACCTTGGGGTGTCGCGATACCTCGAGATATGGCGAATTTTCCTGTTCTATCTAGGGTTTCTAGGAGCTCTCGGCCTGCGCAATGCCGTGGTGCACTCAGAATCGTGAGAAGTCGAGCTTTTCGGAGTGTCGCGATAGCTCGAGCTCAACGCCTCGGGGACTGTGCAGGCAGTTTCTGTACCTGCTGAGCTTGCTGGAGATGGTGATGGAGCTGGTACCTGCAAGAAGCATGCAAAAAACACACAAATGCAAACACACACAATCGCTCTCTCTCAAACTCGCACACAACAAATGAGGGAAAGAAAGGGAAGAGGGGATATGTAGTGGGGAAGGAGGTGGAGGTGGAGATGGAGAAGGAGGTGAAGATGAAGATGGAGATGGAGAAAAATCAGAAATTTACTTACTACTTACCATTCCAACGCGTCCTCTCTACGTCTTACCATCACACGCTCGTCCTCAAAGCTCGATCCCCGGCAACGGCGCCAAAATTTGGTGTAGCTCAGTGATGAGTAGCACCTCCTTTAATGTCAATCCGGGAAGACATGAGGATGGTATGAAGACCACGAGCAAGTGGAAGCACAAGTGCGTGAGTGAGAAGCACACAAGCATGCACACACATACACACACACGCGCACACACCGTAAGAACAAAGAGAGTAAGACAATGGAATCACTTCTATTGCAAGAAAGTTCTCATACAAGCTCAAACTACAAGAAGCTCCCTCAAAAATGAGCTCTCTAGCTCTATTTATAGTTTTTGACTAGCTTCGGCCCTGTTCAGACTTAGTGTCCGGCCTAGTTAAAAATTAGGTTCCGGGGCTTATTTGAGGGCCCAAACGAGAGCTAAAAATTATGAAAATTGGCAGGCAACTACATCTAAGGCTCCCCAAGCTCGAGGACTCCTCGGCTTGTACAAAATGGAGCTACAAAAAGGTGAAATGATATTTACAAGGGGTTGTAGTGATGAGAATCACTTTAGAATGATGTTGGGGTTTTTGAAAAAAATGAAGGGTAGCCTCAGTGCTAGATCTGCATGTGTGTCCATACTTGCTTCTTCCCGCATCCTGTCAACAGCTTCCTTTGGACTTCTTGATACCGACCCTTAAGGTTGCACAAGAACATCAGTGGACCGACCATGAATTATCAGCGAGAATAATGGACTTGGAACGATTAGGAGAAACGAGGCTAAAGGCAGCAGCAGGCATATACGCAGCGAAGAAGCGACAAAAAGCATATTTTGATGCACATGTGAAAGATAAAGGCCTAAAAGAAGGAGATTTAGTTCTAGTATATACGCTAAAGCAACACGCACGTAAGTTAGAAAAGCGAGGTTATGGACCTATGATCATTAACAGACTCTCAACAAGCGGAGCAGTACAATTAGCCACTTTAGAAGGAGATATAATGCCTAATTATATTAGTGGCTGTAGAGTCAAGCTATATCAGGAACCTCTTACTGAGGATATGCTTAGACGACTCACGTTGGCAAAGAAGCGTAAGGAGGAAGAAAATAGAATACGAGCGGAAGCTCAGGCAGAAGCAATAGAACGCATTAAACGCATGAAGTTAAGAAGACAAGGACTAGGGAGAGAACATTATAACCATCTAGAAACTACACCCAGATACCCCATGGCCATGTGTCAAGTAAAGTCAACCACTCATCCTAGCATAGTGGACAGGAGACCATTCATTACAGTTAGGCTAGAGCACGGCAACCCTTGCCAAGAGCTCAGGGCTTTAATTGACTCAGGTGCTGCGACTAGTGCGATTAATGGTCCCACTATAAGGATTCAGGAAAAGAAATGCGGCCAATTGAGGCATACCTCATAGGCTTAGGAGGCATGGAAACCCCTTGCATGGGTGAGGTGGACCTTTCTATCCTCATTAAGGAAGTGACCATGACAGCGAAGCTACTAGTGTGCCATGATGACGACCTGATAGAACCCCTAATCCTTGGCCAAGATTGGCTATACGATCACTCAGTGGACCTAAATCTTAGACAAGGCTCCATACAGATTGGAACCTTAGAACAGAAGCGAGTGATACCGCTTGACTTCCCTAACGGCATTCCGATTGAGGTTTGTAACCCTAGACCCTATGAAACGCATGCGACGGAAGACCGGAAGATCTTGGGTCAGACCAGTCACGTTACGTCTACACCAACCCACTCGGGCTTGGCTATGGACAATTGTCAATCAGAAGGACGACAGGAGATCTTCCCTGGGGCTTCCTGCAAACTAGAAGGGGCAGCTACCCAACCGCTAGGGCAGATGAACACAATCAGTGGTCAGGTGGGTTGCATCAGCGGCCAAATGAGCACAACACCCTGCGGTGCTCATCCTTCCAAACTTGCTGCGGACTGGCCTAGATTAAAGATAAATAACGAATCACTTCCTAATGGGCAGGGCACGCAAGTGTTGGATCTCCCTTCTTTTCCAAAGCAGAGCGTCCATTGGACCTCTCAAACCCAACCACGAACGAGTCAACCACAACAGAGGAACCCAGACCGACGACACCACCAGACAAGGCAAAGAAAGCAGCAGTATCAACATCACAGAACAAGCGGCACGAAACAAATATGGGTGCCAAAAGGACAACAACCACAGGCTATTGGCAACACTGGAGACGAGAACAGGACAAAGCTTCAACAAAAGCAGAGTCAGCATCCAAAGTCCCCTCAATCTTCTTCTACAAGTACCAATACTCGACAGATTTGGATCGCCAAGAAATACCTTATCCATAGACCCACACCCATGCAGATTTGGGTACCCAAACAATGTATTATAGCCCAACCCTCAAGCCATGTAATATATACCCCTCAGAAATCTTTTCATCCTTCAATACCACCAAACCCGATACCACTTTTTGTCCCTCAGCAGAAACATACCACCCACTCCAAGACTCTTAGGAAATGGATACCGAAATGTATCCAGACGTCTTCTTGTACCCCCTTATCTAACAATTCTCCCACCCCGTTTACCCTTGTAATAATTCACCCTCAACTAAACCTTGTATAAATTCGTACACCCAAACCCCACATCATGCATAATAAAAGCTCATCAAGAATTGTAGGCATAATCTGAACCATATAGGTGTCTAGAGACCTGCATTAGCTTTGCAAAAAGATCATTGCATCAATCACTTCACGACACTTGGCTACACGGGTTACACATCGGTTATGGAAAGGGATTGCGGTCTCACCTTAATGGGATCATAATTAATTTCCATACTAATGTGTTAATCTTTTGTAGCAGATCTTTTCCATTAGCTCATCAGTCATCATGCAAACCGAAGCAGGACCATCAGAAGCTGGCCCCAGTGCACCGATGGCCACTATTGGAGAATTACTAGCGGAATCTTATCCGACGACACAACCACCAGAGTTTCAAGGTTTCCCAGGACCCATGCCAATCGATGATCCTCCTAGAGGATATACCGAGAAGATTCATCGTAACTCTCATTGGTTTCAAGGCCTAGCAGGACCATTAGCAGATGCTGATTTCATATTTGAGGCCAATTTGGCATTTGATCTTCGCACATGGACCAAGTACCAGTTCTTGTCAAGAGAATTTGAAGGACTACAGAATACACAAGATTTAATGCACGTTTGGGCACGAGCAGGATTTACAGAATATTTTAGCGACCCTCTGCCTAAACCCGATTTTTACAGGTGTTTTTACTTGGTAACCACCTTAACAGCTTCAGAAAACAAGGATCTACCTGGCACATTCATGTTACCATCCTTGGTAAATGATCCTCCATTCAGAAGGTTTTATTTGTCTAAAGATTTAATTCGTGCAGCTCTGAAAATACATGGAACACACACTCCGACGGAGAGAGAACGGCTAGTCCCAGAGCAGATGAAACGTGGTGACGTAACTAAGTGGGAGGATATTTCTGCTATAACACCTGAGCTCTCTAAGCCATTACGGATATGCATGCAGCACTTTGCTTTCCCAGCTCAGGATCATTTTACCATGCCCCACAAAAGAATCTGGTTTGGATTATACTTAGCATGTACTGGACCGCAAACGGTTGATCTAGCCAGCTGGATAATTGATCAGCTCTATTTGGCACAACATAGATGGGAGCGAAAGAAGGTAATCAATGGGTGCTGCGCCCTCACCAGGATCATATATATGTGCCTGGCGTATGACTTGCCAATTGAGCGTGCCATGACCAGTGAGGAACTGAAAGCATTTAAAGGCACCACTAGGAAGGCTAGAAAGTCTAGCAAAGGCAGAGCCGGAAAGCAGATGAGAGGTACTATCCCGTGCCTACAAGTCCCAGAATCACCCTCACCACAACCATCTCCAGAGCAGTCACCAACAGCAGCCACTCCCACGGTACCACCAATTCGTATACGGTTATCAAGACCAGTTACGCCGGAGGGCACCACCAGTACTGTTGCACCCCAAGCAGCCACAACCACAGAACCTATCACCACAGAAGCTGAACTTCCCACCACTATTGGTGCGGAAGCTTTCTCTTTTCCAATACACCATTTAGAAGCAGGACAAGCAGAGCCACTGGACCAAACTTTTGATTTTGAGATGCCCGATGCATTCTCCAATGAGTTCCAGTTTTCAGAAGGACAATTGTTTTCTCAAGAATTTGAAAGGCCTAGCTACCCTACCACACCCAGGGATCAGCCACAAGGACAGATCGTGTCCAGCTCTGATGACGACAGAACAGCAACCGATGACGACGAAGGAGACGACGAAGCTAGCCAGGGAACACAGGAATCCCAAGAGCATGAACAGACAGATGGCCAAGGCCAACAAACAGACACACATGGTGATACAAGTACCCATGAAGATGAAACTTACGAAGCAGCCGCTTACACACTAGCTATTAAGAAGTTGTATAGAACTATGGAAAAAGTTTGGGCACGCAAAAAGCTGACAGAGGAAGAGAGTCAAACAATAATAGAACAAGAACTTGTCACAGGCGGATTCGAAGACGCATACATCAAAGGATTCAGAGAGTTAGTCAAATCAGTAGGCTCCAACGAAGCCCTCAGGTACTTGCAACGAAAGCCACTACCACAGTTTGACCCCCGCAGAGTACGACTACTTTCAAAGCCTGGCGAATACATTCGTGTACCAACAGGAGCACAGTCTTCTGAACAAGCCAGGGAGGCACGCCTCGTCCCCGAAAGTTCGTTGGCTGTAGAAACCATCTTTGTAGATTCCCCACCCCGCGCTACAGCTGTATAAACCTCAGTAGTCACTGAAGTACCGACCACCCCAACCGCTCCTCTCTCACCGCCCGTCCATCCAGCCTCCCCTATTCACCCTCCTTCCCCCAGACCAACATCTTCATTCGTCGGTGGTGTTGCAGAAATTGTCTTTACGACCACGAACCCCACAATTCCCGCACCCATTAGCCCTAGTCTACCCCCTCCCGCACCCACCTTTCTATCCAACCCATTCCTTCATCAATCTTTTCCATCTTTCCCCACAACTCCAAGACCCCTTTTCCCATTCCCACCGCCATTAACCTTCTCCCCCGTCTCACCTCCCCGACCCACTGTAACCCCTCTTTCCCCTTTCCATCAAGCTGCTCCAGCGAGCCCCCCTGTAAATTACCCCTCAACCTTTGTAAATCCCGTATTTACACCAGCACGAGTACCCACAATCACACCCATATTCACGGTCACCGCACTAGATACGTCCACTGACATGGACATCTCACCACCCACTGCACCATCACTACCTTCACTCACGGCACAAACATTTTTAGGCACATCACAATTTTCAACAATCACTACATCATCCACCTTCCCACCCCCATTCCCCATTCCCGTTGCATCTACACCAACTGCATCTTCATTTAGCACCCCATTAATACTATCACCCACTGTAGATAATGCATTCCGACAGATGTTCATGTGTATGACGCAAGTAAGAGATGAGTTCACATCTCTTGGTGATAATTATCAGCAGCTGCAGAGGACAACCAATGACTTACAGTCGCAGCTTAATTTATTGTCTATTGAGAATGCCTCTCTGAACACCTGCTACCAGGAATTACGCGCGGCTTATCACAAATTGGAACTAGAAAGCGAAGAAAAGACCAAGGAAGCAACTGCTGACCTGGATAACTTATTAAGAGCCCAGACAGTCCGCAATGCAACGCTAACACGAAACATGGGTTTACTACGAAGACACCTAGCAGCCGCCAAGAAAGAAAACCAGCGCTTACAGGATCAGAACCGAGAAAACTTAGAAGCAGCGCTTGACCACCCAGACCAACCACTCAGTCCTAGCAGGTTCAAAGCCATTCCTTCAGACTCGATGAGGATGCTGCTAGACGATCATGTAAGATTACTAGATGAATACGACCGCATGAACGAGGAGTTACAGAAACTCAAAGAAGATCACAAATTACTCCACTTACGAGAACCGGCACACCAAGACATACCAGCACCTGTGGACCCCTCTCCTGACCTCCTAGAGGAACTCAACTCATTACGGGCCCAGGTATCGACCCTTGAATCAAGGATTGCAGTATATGAAGCGCCACCAAGGCCAGATTCCCCACCTGAGCTTCCAGCTGAGGAAGAAACGGTCACCATCCCGATGGAGGAAACGTTTGAAGAAGCGTACGAGCCACAACCCATCCCAGGCGGACGCGTCACGGCCGAAGGTCAGATGACGTACGAACTTCCGACCCCCGCGTGGATGAAGACTATTGAGGAACTTGGAACAACGCACTCAGCTAGAGTAGAGGCACAATTACATGCCATGGCGATGATAGAAGAAAGAATATTACAGTCTCCATTCTTTGCTCATTTGGCCCCGCGACGATACATATCTGGGCATGAGCTACAGTATAAACCGTATTTCATGTTAATGGCCGAATACCAGTTAGCCATTGAGAAAGAGACAGGTAAAAAACCATCGCATGCAACTCAATTCGAGGCGGCTGATCTACCACCAGATGCACAGAAAGGAAGGATCTATCAACCAGAGTGGCGAAAAGATTTACTACAGCAGTATCCAGAGATGATGAGTACATGGGTAAAGGCACCTTTGCATTTGAAGTACAATCCGTGTTGGGGACCAGTGCCACGATGCCGCTCCTGGACTGCCTTTGCTATTAAGGTACAAAACAATAAGCAGTGCCAAGACTGGTTGAATTACCCCTATTTTAAGCCACCCATTGAGTTACAACCTGTTGGCTACATGATGGCTACAATTTGCCACTGGCTCCTTAGATTAAAGCATATGGATGATATAGCGGCGCATATGACTGTCAAAATCTTTGACATGATGCAAATGATTTTTAAAGTCTTCCGACGCGTCAAGGCACCACATGTCAACACCCCGGGCTTTGAGCATGGCAATTTCGATCTGGTATATGATATGAGTACAACGCCATCGCTACGGGTGTGTTATGCCTGGCACTGCAGAATAAAGTACCTACCGGCGTGCTACAAGCAGACATTCGAAGAGATGTTCACAACCGGCTTCTGGGAATACCATTCAGAGGTATTCATAAGCAGGCCTACACATTTATTACAATTATTTGCCTGTGAACGAATGGTCTACTCCACACACTATCAGCTCCCGCCACCGGAAGAACCGCAACCAATCGACTGGGAGAAACTTGAGGCAGATCTGGCCCGAGGCATTCGTATCTCCGAGCACACCCTCGCTCAAGACCTCCTACAGAACTATATCTGGCAGACCTCACAACAAGGTTCTGTCAGGGACGACAGAAGCGAGAGGGAGGGGGGTGTTGGAAGCAGCCAGAGGCACAGACGACACGGAAGCATGTAATGATGGAGCAGGGAGCCAGTCGAATCGTTTTTCAAAGAATTATGTTTTCAAATACTTTCCAAAAACCTCCAACAGTGATTTTTATCACTATTGTAACATATGTAACATAGAAAACCCCATTTTGTAATCCATAGCTCCATTTTGTGCAAGCCGAGGAGTCCTCGAGCTTGAGGAGCTTAGGTAGAACAAGCGTATCAATTTTCGTTATTTTTAGACATCGTTTACCCTTCCAAATAGCATCTAGGACCTAATTTTTAACTATGCCGGTCACTAGATGAGAAACCGGTCAAAACTAGTCTAGAAACTATAAAAAGAGCTAGAGAGCTCATTTTTGAGGTGAGCGAGTGTGAGCTTAGAGCTATTTTGAGCTTGTAATAGTGTTCTTGAGTAATAGAGCTAATTTCCCACCTTCCATTGTGTCTTGCTTGTCTCTTCGTAGTGTGTGTGTATGTGTGTGTGCATTTCTATGCTTCTCACCTTCACTCTCACTTCATCTCACATTCACGATCTTCATATCACTCCTATCTCTTCCGCAGATTGACAATTAAGGAGGTGAAGCTTCTTAACGTGGTTCTCACCATTGTGCTAGAGCAACAAGGATGTTCCAGCTCCTGGGTGACCAAAGGACACATTCGATCTTGGTTGGGGGAAAATAAATTCACCTTTACAAGTGTAAGCATGCCTATCATTTTCGGTAACCACAAAGATCCTCTCTGAAGCGTGATCTAAGTAGGTCACTCTGCCTGGGCTATCAGGAACTTTGAACTCATATATCATGATTGTTCCTACCTCATTCGGCTGATCAGATCTATACCTCCAAAAGGCTTCATTAGTCTCTCGGTTTAGGAGTAGATCTATGCTCTTATTGTCCTGGGGAATCCACTCTAGTGCGATAATCCTGGTGAGAACAGATTTGCCTCGGGGGGTTCTAGGTTCTACAGCCATGTTTCCTTGCTCCAGATCACCTAAGTCCGTTTCTGGGATCACATTCCCAAGTTCATCGGTCCTGTCTGGGTGACTAGTGACTACATATATAGTTCCTTCTTTGTCCAAGTATGCTCCATTTTCAAACTTGGCTGCTGGATGTTCCAGTCCAATGGATTGGTCAGGGTTTTTGATTTGGACCACAGATCTTTCTAGGCCGTCCTCATAGATGCTAGCACCTAATCGGTTGGTCCTAAGGTATTCCAGCTGCGTCTTGTAAGGGCCTTCAACCTATGCAAATATGGCACACCTGAACTACCTATAGGTCTTTCCATACCATGGGACATCTCTGACTCACTAGTTTCAGAGCTAGGTTAGTGCAAATAATGGCTCAACTGCTGGGCCCAAGACCTAGCAGTATGATTAACACTAGCCTCTGAAGACCTAAGACTTTGTCTATCTCTTCCTAGGTGTCATCCTGATCTAAGGTTCATATGCTTAGATGAGCAATCCCAATTTTTACCCAAGGTACAACCTCGTTGCTGAGTTCTTTTGTATCAGTCACTTGATTCTTTTTAGTCGATTATCGTGTTTAGGATCTTGTCTGATACCACGTCGTCAGGAATACTTGAGTTAATTTCCGCACTTGAAGTTGATCGTTCCACGTTAAGTCTTTTCCTTTAAAGTTATTGACCGTACAAAGATTATGTTGTTAGCTTGAACTTGAGTATTTAGGTAGTCTTCAACTTGATAAATGCCTATCGTCGCCCTGACTTACTTCTAGCACTATTCATACTTAGCCTAAGCTAGGAATTGACAGAGGGAGTTGAGAGTATTCCAACCTTGCTTGCTGATCCCTTGCCCTTTGGTACTCAAGAACCCGGTTCTCAAGCTTGCAAATCACCCTTGCTTTGGATGCCCTCAAGTGCTCTCAGTGGACCTGTAAAAGTCCCAAAGTTAGTTCAAGACTTCAATTCAAATGACAGACAGGTCACTTTCATGCATGTAATTCACAGACCAAATTTCCCTTTGCCTTTATGGAAAACAATCCCAAGGATCCTTCAGTTTTCCTACCCCGGGGTATGGTCAACTTCAAAATACCCTACCTAATAATCCTGATATTAATTTTACCCACGAGTTTTGGTTGTACTCCCCACGAGCTTTCCAACAAGACAAGAATCACAGCAAACGGATTTCGTATGAGGAGGTTATGTCCGTTCAGGGTTTTGGGGCTAAAACAGGATTTAAAACAGGTTAACCGGTAGACAGGACTTCTCAAAATGCTCTAGGTATAGGCCTCACAATGCTCTACTATCCCTTAAAAGTTCCCCACAATTTGCCAAAAAATTAGACCACTATTTTTTGCCCTAAAGAATTGGCCAAATTTGCCCGTCAATCGCGTTCGCAAGCTCTGTCACTCGCGATTGATAGGTCAATCGCGATCGACGTGTCAGTCGCGATTGACAGGTCCGTCGTGGCTGTCAGTCGCGATTGATGGGTCAATCGCAATTGACACGTGGCCCAGATTTTCAGTCGATCGTGGTCAGTCGGTCGTTGACTCTATCGGTCGCGATTGATGGGTCGATCGCGATTGATGGGTCGATCGCGATTGACAGGTCCGTCGCGAGGGTCTGTCCGTCGTCGTCAAGCAATCGTTGACTGGGTCGGTCGCGATTGAAAGGTCCGTCGGGGCTGTCAGTCGCGATTGACTGGTCGATCGCGATTGATGGGTCGATCGCAATTGACACGTGTCATGCGTAGGTTCTGTCAGTCGTGGTCAGTCGGTCGTTGACTCTGTCGATCGCGATTGATGTGTCGATCGCGATTGATAGGTCAGTCGGCAAGTGTGCGTCGTGGTTTGTCGATCGCGATTGAAAGGTCGATCGCGATTGACAGAAATCTGAGGAATTTCAAAATTTTAAACACATAGTCATGCAGCTCTAGGCCTATACATCACAGTTACACACTTTGTTTTCCAAAATAGTCAACTTTTCTATCGGTCGCGATTGACAGAGGTCAATGCCTCGGGACCTGCACAGTCAAATTTTTTACCTGCTAGAGCTGGTGCAGCTATTAGGGATGCTGATTCCTGCAAAAAATCTCAAAAAACACAGATAATCACAAGCACACAAACACTCTCTCGCTCTCTCTCACAAGTGAAATATGGGTGGGGTGATATGAACAAAAACTAAAATTTTTCGCGATGATGGAGATGGATGTGGGAGATGGTGAGGATGATGATGGTGATGATAAAAACAAAAGAAAATAGATAAAAGTGAAGAAAATACCTATGACTCCAACGCCTCAACTCTACACCTTACCATCACACGCTCGTCCTCAAAGCTCGATCCCCGGCAACGGCACCAAAATTTGGTGTAGCTCAGTGATGAGTAGCACCTCCTTTAATGTCAATCCGGGGAGACGTGAGGATGGTATGATGACCTCAAGCAAGTGAAGGCACAAGTGCGTGAGTGAGAAGCACACACACATACACACACGCGCGCACACATAGCAAGAATAAAGAGGAAGACAATGGAGTTCTTTTAGATTACTTTCAAAATGCTCATACAAGTTCAATTCAATTACAAGCTAACCTCAAAAATGAGCTCTCTAGCTCTATTTATAGTTTTTCACTAGCTTTTGGTCCTGTCCAGACCTAGTGTCTGGCCTAGTTAAAAATTAGGTTCTAGGGCCTATTTGGAGGTTCAAAGGGAGTCTAAAAAATGTGAAAACTGATAGGGAGGTACTTCTAAAGCTCCTCAAGCTCAAGGACTCCTTGGCTTGCACAAAATGGAGCTACAAAAATATGAAATGGTATTTACAATGGTTTTTAGTGATGAAAATCACTATTTTTGTAGGGATTTCTTCTAACATTTTGACATACATTTCCTGGAGCTCCCTACTTGCTCCTTCTTCTTGTGTGCCCAACTCTTTGATGCATGAAAAATTTAAATGGCCTACTTGCCAGATCTTCTTTGACTACTGTGTCTGCTTGTGCTTTCTCTTCGCTCGGACTCCCTTCGTAGGCTTCCTTGTCTTGTGAGTCCTTCAGTTCCTTGACTACTGCCAACATCTATGGTACAGTTTTTGAATCAGAATTAGGGGTGGATAGTGGTTGCATTGAGGGTGTTGAACAGACATGAGGGTACCAAGGAAACTTTTCACTTGTCATGGTTGCTTATCTATCGTATACTTTGGGTAAGTTCCTCTCAATTGCAACACAAGCATACATTCATATCAACTTCAACGATTGTATGCCATTCCCATAGGATCAATAGTGTTAAGGGAGAGGATCACACCTCCCTTCATAGGTGGATTATGGGCTACCATAGCCAGGTATACTTACACATAGACATATATTAAGAAGAAGAGAATATAACAAAATTAAGAGAGACAAAATACCGATTGGCTCGAATCCTAAATGCATCTATACTTCATTAACCCAAGGATTCTATTTATACATCATTTTCATGCCTCCTTAATGCATTGATTTGTAGAGAGTTCTAGACCCTTACATAGCTCATCTTGTGCTCCTTTGAAGGGTCTTTGATTGAACCTTAATCAAGCAATATTTGAGTGAAAATTCCAACCACAAGGTGATGTAAAAATGCACCCTTAACATGTCCATTATTGGGAGCTATAGTGAGTATTTGCCCATTCTTTGTAGAAGTGCTTTCAGATGCGTTGATAATGTTTGCACTTTTTTGTTGATGGATTGAAGCCTATTTTCAAGTCCAGTACACTAGTTGCAAGTAATGTTGTAGCCATCGAATCTATTGTTAGTATTGGATAGACAAGAATCTATGTTTCCCACCTTTATTGTTCTTTCTTTTTTTCTTTTTCTTTGGTCTTTTCATTCTTTTCCTAAGTTAGTCAAAGCTGAAATATATATGATTACATCTCAAATGATAAAATTGTGGTGGTTAGTGGCATAAAAGAAGAAAAGGACTATATTACTCCTATTGAGGCTAATCTATTATACAAGGAGATGAAAACCTATTTCTTTTGAGGATGTGCACTAACTAATTAGAGTTCAAAATCCACTTGTCTAGGTGCAAGGTCATATGATGTGAATCTGTGGATGCATACTTTTATGTGCATAAGAATAGATGAGCGCATCAAGAGAGTTATTTGATCTCCACATCCGTGAATACTGAGGCTCTGGAATTTGTCAAGTTGATAAGAGCTACATGGGGCTTTGTCTTCATTGTGCCCTTTAGAACTTTAAGGGTGTGTATTTTGAGGTATTGAATCCTTTTACTCATTGATGTCCTTCAACAATTGCATATATGTTGAGACTATTTGGAATTGATTGTTGAACACCCAAAGGAAAGCATAAATAGCAAAACCAAAGTATATTGGTGAATTTTGACCTCTCCTTACTACAAATCTCTCTTGTGCATGGAATATCACAAATGTGTATATTGCATGTCCTTATAATGTGGCCCTAGATTGAATGCATAGTTGATGTGCAAAAAACTCAAAAATGGTGCAAAAGACATGGTTGTGCAATGAGCACATGGTTCTTGCACAGAGAGGCTTCTCTTCTATAACTAGAATTTCTCCATGCATGACGTAAATTCTCTCTCCAAAGAAAATTTTGGATTAATTGATATGCTATGTAAAAATAATGAGGAGGGTTGTGGCTTAACAACCCATATTTTTCTTGTTTTTGTTGATCAATTTGTTATTTATTGTTGGAGAATGGATCACTTGACTTTTGGTTTCCATCGTAGAGATAGTTTTGGCTTACTAGTTTGTTGTCTTTGAGGACATTGTTTTTTGTGCCAATCTCTAGAAGCTTCTACCTATTTAGATTGAAGTTTTTGCTGCTTGGGCCTCCAAAAATATCTGCCATCTTTTGAGGATAGAATGCGAGACTTGGGTAGCCAGATTTACTTCACTTTCTTTGGGATATGTGCTTTCTTGTTTGTCAACTTTTAGGTTGATACTTGCTCTTGTGAGCTCGTGGTTGATTCTCATAAGCTAGAGTGAACGATTGCATATGGAATTTGGGAATCCATATTTTCTTTATTTGCTTCATTGCTTCACTCATTGTATCCGTTTTCTAATGTGGTGCCCTTTGTTTTTGCTTCCTAACAGGAGCTGGTTGCTTCCTTTTGTTCTTCTTTTGTTGACTACCTACTGGTTGAATTCCCTTACTTGATGTGGAATTATGGATATTAGAAATCTATATTTGAGCATGATTGTGCTGATTCATAATAGATTGTTTTGTCACCCAGATATGACATGTATTGTGCCCTTGCAAATACTATTTCTATGGGACTTTTTAAGTCTTGTTCTTGAGAGAATATTGATAAGCTTTAGGCCGCATTTCTTGTGATTTGCATTTAAATTGGAATTATTGTACCAAAACCACATCTAATCAAAAGACTAACAAGTCTGCAACTTCTTCTTTCTTCTCATTCTCCTACTCTTGGATTTTGGAATAATCTACATCAATCATATGGAACCTTTAAAGGCTGATAAATTTCTTCATTTGGAATAACACTTATGTGTTCCTTGAGTAGCTTTGATGTGAATCTTTTCCCTATACATGGGCACTTTTTACTCTAGTGCTCGCTAGAGGTCTTTTCCCCATGCTACCACATACATGATTCACTCATATGTGGTGATACTTTGTACTTAGGGATATTATTCAGCTCTTACTTCAATACTGATTATTGTCAATAGGGAGAGCTATTTTAGCCATTCGCCTTTCCCGTGTGTCTTACTGCATTTTGTTGGAGATAGACGTCTGCGGAAGCACGCGAACAGCACAAGGAAGAAGAAGAAGCTTGGAGCACAAACACACAATACTAAATATATTACTAGAGAATGTACAAAGATAAGTAGCCCATTAGGGCAATAGGCGTATATACAAGCCGAGGGAAAAAAACCTCCTAAAGAGGGAAAAAAGTGCCCCGGCGGTCCTAGAGTGTTCACACACATCACTACCTAAATATATCAACACATTTGTGCTCTCTGTGTGTGCACCTTGTGTGTCTCTCACACTTCTACGTACACCCAATAATGGTATTAGAGTAGGTTCAACTCCTTCTCAAGTTTTGGTTTTTTGAGTCACGCTGCCCGCACACTTTTATGAGTGCAAATCGACTCTGAAGCATAGAACAATGAATTTTAGCTGCCAAGAAACATTTCCATCAGTTGCACTAGGGTTTACCCCCTATATTGAAGCCATTCTTGCACTCAAAATTGCCATCAGAGTAACAATTTGTGAGCTGAAATTTAAACATTCAATTCAGCTTTCGTCGAAGTAAAGATTTTGTCATATTTTTGTTTGGCATGCTTGAAGCTGAAGATAAGCTTGATGGGACCAACTATCCAATGTGTTCTTACATGATGGAAGCATGTTCTTGTTGCAAAACAACTTTGGAACATAAGTGTACCTAGCTTTTTCTGATTCTGCCATCTCCTTGTATTTCCTCTTTGATCTATCTAGATATGTTAGTCTTGTAGTCTTCTCTTGAGCTTCTAATGCATAAATGGTAGTAGACTTGGAGCCACCCCTAATGAAACGAGGAGCAACCCAAAAGACCTTTTCCGTGCCATCAATTAAGTATATCTGTACTATATCATCATCTTAAGGAGTCATGTTTCCTCTCAAGATTCTTACGTACTATAGAATTTTTCACAAGGTTTATTGAATCGTTCTCAATTGTCCCTAGGATTGGCTAGTGGCTCACCTTCCGCATGTTTCCCAGATTCATTTATTTTCTCAAGATGATTAGTAACCATGTAAAGGCTTCCCATCTTTTCCATGTAAAAAACACCTTCAAATTTAACTACAATCCTAGAGATGACTTCAATTTCTTGATTGTCTCAGAGTTTCACTACAAATTAGTTGAGTCCATCTAAGTACATAGAAAAATCATGAGAGATTATTGAGACAAATTGCAAGGAAGTGCAATAATCCCCCTCTACGGTAGACATAGTTTCCACACTTAGCTCACACATGTTTGCAAAAGTTACCATCTCTCCTAACTCAAATCTGACTCACAAGAAAATTATGCTAGATGTATGCTTCTATTGATGGTGCTCATGGTAGGTAGATCAAACTTCTCCTATTTTCAAGCACTCCATTAGACCTTAAGCGCATGCAAGAAGTTGGTGTTAGTTTAAATGTCAATCACAATTTATCCACTTTTTGTGTTCTTCCAATCTAAGTGCAAACACACCTTTTACCCACGTGGTGAATGTCTTTCCTTTAGTTCCAGTTCACTTAGTAGCTCAATGGCTTCTGATACTTCCTTTGGTTGTTTCAATCCTTTTGGTGGTATTTGTAGCCCATTATGTACAACTTCGTTGGAATCTCCTTGGATTCCCCATTCTCATAAGAGGGTCCACTTAAAAATGGTATAACTTAGTATCAACTTATGATTTTTAAGGAAAACAATTTTCATTGCACGAGATTCAAAACAAGCTATCCAAGTAGCTCTCGAGCTCAAAAAAGGTATATTTGAGTGAAAATTTATGTCAAATCAGATACTTGGGGATTAAATATGTCGCATTTAGCCCCTCAATTTGTTGGAAAAATTTGCAAAAATAGGCAATATTTGAATCTCACAACACTTGTTGAGATGACACGCGACAAGTGTGACAACACACCTAAGTGTCAATGACACTAACACTAACCAGTTTCTTGACTCTTTTCATGCATCAACAACACCACCCTCACGATACCATGGAGTTGTGACACTAGCTAAGTGTTAGTGACACCACCACTATGTGTGTCATTACACCAACCATGTTTTGGTCACACCAAATCTACAACACCTAGGGGTCATCACATCAAACAAGTGTTGGTGAAATCACTCAAGTGCTGGTGACATCAATCAAGTGTCACAACACTAGAAAAGTGTCAGAAATACCCCCTTCATGACACCAAGGTGTTGCAATATCACCAAGGTGTCACAATACCTAGGAGGTGTTGGTGGAACCTAAGTGTCTGTGTTACCACAAAGGTGTTGATGATACCTAGTAGGTATCAATTATACCAATCACGTATCACAACACTTGAGGAGTGATGATGACATTGGCTAGGTATCAATGATACTTGGGAGTCTAGTGTCAAATACACTTGACTTGACCAAGTGTCATGAATCTTGGACTTATGTGAGTCAAAATGAAAATCTTTTTGGTGAGATAGGTGCTTTTAACACTTTCCTCTAGTGTCCTATGTGCTCATTTGCTCAAAACAATCCTTGGAAAATCAAAATATGACTATACAACTCTAGGGTTTCACTCAATACTCTTTGTCAAATATCATTCTGGAAAATATGATTCTATATGCCTATAGTGCTTACCTTGAGGATTCTATGTCTCAATTTTCATCTCCTTTCAGCCATTGAGAAAGACACATAAGCAATTTGAAAATCCATGATACAAGGTACTTTCTCTCAAATTCACCAATGAATATCCACAAATGAGAAGTACTAAGGTTTTTTGAGATATGTACACATGATGGTAAATGTAACCTATTATCACAAACTCACTCTAATTCACCTCATTCTACTCTCCTATGGTCCTAACTAGACTAACACTAACAAAACTCACTAAACACATAAGTAAGTAGCTAGGTGTATGGCAAGTGCAAAAATGAAATGAGATGCTAGTCCATGTAACTTTTCACTCACATCTACTCCACAACAAAGCTATAACTATCACATAAGTACTCTGACATAGGCACTCATCCTCAAAAGAACTCCAAAAACATGTAGCATCCATGGACAAGTGATCGACTAGCAACCACACATTCTACAAGCATAATCAAGTGGTGGCTTGACCTAAACATGCTAAATTGTCAAACCGAGATCTGCCTCAACTAGCAGCATAAATGCATGTACCGAAATGAAGGTCAACACATGGAATGGACAAAGATATACCCAATGCAAGTATACATACACACACACCACATCCCAATCACTCAATCATGCAATCTGGCACACACAAATTACGCAATACCAAAATGATCATATATCTTAGATCACATATTGAAATTTTACAAATAATAGAATCATTTTTATGGGTTCGATGAGGCGCTTCTTTTGAAAGTTCTCTACAAGCATTTTGAATCTCACGCACAAAGCTAAAACTAGTTATCGAGAATAACCTACCTACACATCGACACTCCTAACACTTAGAATATGCGAGAGAATGATGAGAAAATAGGGGAAAGGGTAAACAACTTACCTAGGCATGCATTCCATGCCATAGACATGCATAAGAGCTCAGGGAGAAGGAGAAAAGAGGTCAAGAAAGAAGAGTTACGGGTCAACACATCTTCAAATTATTTTTCTAGAATCTCTACAAAATGAGAAGAGTTTGAATTATATACATGTGACCTAATTAGTTCCTTTCACACAAATGGACGAGACAATTCTAAAAGTTAGTTCGAGAGTTAAAATATCACCAAGTATTGTACCTTGTTTGGATTATGCAACTAGAGGTCTGCTCTAGTGCACTTACAAGGATTTTTATACATCAAAACATGCTTTGTTAATAAGTTATGAAAAGTTCTTTGAAAAAAATTGATCCTCCTTTAAGCTCCCTCTTTGCTTTGTAGCTCCTTTTTTCTTGTATTTTGATTCACTTCAATGCTCCATGCAACAAAGAGTTACGTTCTTCAAGTAAGTTCTCTATTCAAAATGACTAGAGCCTTTATAAATGAAGTGAACTTAAATTATATACATGTGCCCAAACTCACATCCATTGATACATTTGGATGGACATTCATCAGAAGGAATCTTTCTAGTCTAAGGGTTAGTTAGTCATGTGCAAAAGTCAGGATGTGATCATCAACAAAATATAAATAACAACTTGATCTTGCTCATGATGGTTCTTGGCTTGGTCGCCCACACATCTGTGTGTACTAGGTCCAAGATGTAGTTTTGGATGTACCCTTTTCTATGGTAAGGTTGCCTTTGTGACTTCCTAGTCTGAGAAGCATCACATCTATTGATCATATGTTGCTTCGAAATGTTTGGCATCCCTATAACTTGAGCAAGCGTCTTTTGCCACATTTCTAGCTCACTTAGGGTTTGTGACCCAAAGTTGTATAAAGCTACATTACGTGTTCCTCCCACTTTAAATGTGGAGATTCTACTATATTTCTCACTTTTAGCTATCTTTTTGAAGCCTTGGCATGGATCCAACACATAAACTCCATGCTGGGTGAATCTGACATGCAAACCCTTTTCTACAATCTAGCCTACACTTATTAACTTTTTGGTAATAGTTGGCACATAGAGAACTCCACATCCGGTGGATGTTTAGGATACCTATTTGTGCAAGAAGGCATTTTCCAAACCAATTCTGGCTATTTCTAAGGTTATTTCACTCCCAAAAATTAGGAACCAACTAGTCTGAAACATATAACTACACCTAATATGAAGAACTATGCCTACAAATTTTGGAAGCAACTACAAAGAATTGCACCTATGGATTACAAAAGCAACCAACTATGAAGACATGTGCCTATAGATTCTGGAAGCAACCAACTACGAAGAACTATACCTATGGATCCCAGAAGCAGGTGCTAACTAGACCGAATCGATGTTTGACAAAAAATTTTTTATGCACATGTGAGTATTCTGACGACGCATCAATATTGATGAGTGAGGCATTAACTATATTTGACATCCATGCCCCCAACTTAAGATCACCATCTGTAATGCCTTTCTTAGGGGTAAAAATCCAAGATCTCAGTATAATTCACTCGTGTGAAGGGATAGATTGGGGAATCAAAGCTATTATGACATAGTATGGCAAAGCCAAACACTACCAGTATAAAAGGAGCCTTATGAAGAGGCAAGGGGACATACACATACATACAAAAATGTACACGCAGAGGGAGAGGAGATAGATAGAGATACTCAGAGGCATCTGTAGTGACACTATAGATAAGGGGAAGACAGGGAGAAGGATAGAAATATATACCCAATTGTGGGGCATCAAAGTGGTGGGAAGGAAGCTTTGTGGGATTGTAGGAGAAATGTGAGGGAGGGTGGGACGTACACACATCAACAGGTGCCAAGAGCACAATAAAACATTGATAGGATAGCCCTTTGTATGATGTGCAACAACACACACACATGAATAGATGTATGCAGATATAAGAACTATAGGACAAGGAGGGTATAGTGTGTAGGGATCAAGGGAGCAATATCAAGAGAGCAAAATCACAAAGAAACAAGAACAGGACTGAAGGTAGAAGGTTTGGCAAATCTCAAAAAGGTGGTGGGACACAACATAGTGGAGAAGGTGAAGAAGTAGGTGATAGGATAACTGACGGTTCTGGTAGGATTAGAGAAGATGCCAACAATGTTGAGGAGGAAGATGAACATGTAAATAGTAGGTGATGAGTGCTAATTGAGGAGGAGGAAAGATGGCTACAATGCATGTGCTGGAGGAAGAATGGCGGGAGAAGCTCGAGCATGGACATTAGATAGAAGAAGGTAGCCATCAGATCTAGATCCTCAAGCGTGAAGGATGCTATGGTTGAGAACTCTTGAAGGTCTATGCATAAGATACCAGTGTGTTACCATTGAACTCTAGGAGGTTAGGGACTGGCAAGAAGGTGTTTTTGTGGTAGAACGGGTCAAAGGCAACCGACATATGAGAGGTGGAGGAAGATTGGATGGGCCTCCACTTCTGCTCATGGGAGTCAGAGACAAAGAAATATCCTTCCTTCCTCTCGGCCCTGAAGGTCTGATTGTAGAGCTGGACAGGACACCGAGGATTGGAAGGTGGATGGAAATTGTGACATCCCATCCATCTTAAACACAAACCTCTATATTACTTTACTATGGTTTGTTGAGAAATCTATATTACTTTACTATCCTAATCTTGTTTGGTGAAGGTGAAATTTCTATAAGTGTATGCTTCTGAGCCGAAGGCCTCCATCATCTTGAAACTGTGTAATGATGTGGTGGATTCACACGGTTCTAATTCTCCTTCATTGAGTAATATAAATATGATTTGGTCACTTATTGTTACTTGTCGCTCCTACTGATCCAGTTACTTTCTCTTGGGTTTCATACAAGTCTATCTCTTTCATCAGAAC
This sequence comes from Ceratopteris richardii, assembly GCA_020310875.1. Taxonomy (NCBI): domain Eukaryota; kingdom Viridiplantae; phylum Streptophyta; class Polypodiopsida; order Polypodiales; family Pteridaceae; genus Ceratopteris; species Ceratopteris richardii. The sequence goes on from CM035406.1 coordinate 124,570,488, forward strand.
ATAGTGAAGTGGGTCACGTGCATGACCAAAAATGGAAGAAGCTCAAGAAAATTCAGAGTCACGGCTATCATGCTGCCTACCTAGTCTCCTCATACAGAATCAACCCTAGTTGAACCCTCGAGGCTATACGATTTTTGGCACACTCAGTAGGACCAGCTTATCATCGGTTGAGGCTCACTCTCTATGACCCGAAAGCATTCACGACCTACATTACTCAATCTGGAATGGAGCATTACCACTCAGGGAAGGTTTCAAGGCAAACCACAAAGTATAGATGAGCTTGAAATGGATCAAGGTGACCTAGCAGTGCTTCCTTCTAGAATTATCATCAATTTTCCTATTTTTAAAGGAGTCTCTATGGAAGACCCAAATAATCATATTAGGGGATTTCTCACATTATGAAAAAGAAAATGGTTAGAAGGGAAAATCAATGCCTTTATGGCTCTCTTCCCAACAAATTTAGAAGGACTGGCCGATAAAATGGTCCAACCAATTCGAGGATAACCATTTTGCAACATGGCATGGAATAAAGAATACGTTTTCTTCTATGTTTAGACAAGGAACTCCATAGAACAAGTTTAGGATGGGCTAGAAAATCTGAATCTTAGAAAACATGACTCCTTTCCAGAACTAATGACCCAGATGAAGATGCTGGTAACAAAGCTACGGACGACAATAAGAGAATTCATAATAAAGAAATGGTTGGAAAAGCACTATCGATGAGCACCACGCACAAGCTCTAAGCCATGGCAAAGATTTTGTCGCCATGCCCATAAGAATCAAACAGGCCAGAATGCACTTTAACAACACTTCATCGTGCCTAGAGCAATGGACTAACATCGAAGAGCAACGATAGTTTTCTACTGCAGAAGAAGACATGATGGCCAAGCTACAAAGATAAATTGAGGAACTAAGGGAGCAGAGACAAGGGTGAGTCTCTAGTGTACTATATGCCACCAATAGGGGCAGCCACAAAACAAGTGTCTGAACAAAAAAGTATGCCAATTCTATGGAAAATGGGGACATGAAGCTCGAAATTGCTATTACTTGAAGGGGGCGGCGAAACCCGAAGCACCTGCATACTAGGGACAGACGACTAGGTAGACACCACCCAAGGTGTCAACGACCCAGCCAATGATGACTCTAGGACCTCTTCTAGGTAACATTCAAGTAGCTACTACTTTTTATGCTACTCCCATTAACATAGGAATGCAGAACAACATGAGTGATTAGGCGTCAATGTTCATACATAGGCCTAGATGGCCTATAGTATGCTTTAGATGTGGAGAGTACGTCCATGTGCAAACTTTTTGTCTTTTACCAAACAATGCACCACCATGCTCCAATTGTCCAGAATCCAAGGATCACTACAATAGAGATTTCCCAAAGAAGGTGACAGAAACCCACACCATGGTGAACAATGCTTTCCATGTTTTAGTAGAATTGTCACCCATGACAGACATACTACACTAATTGCCAACTGCTCAAGTAGTGAAACTCAAGGAAATTTCTCCATTAAGAGTTTGGACGAGGGCCCAGATGGTGGACACAAGGATGGACACAGTAAGGAAGGAAGAAATCAGACAAAAATAAAGAAATGATACGAGCTGGATGTCTATTCCAAAGGTCACGACTTTCACTCGATGGCTAAAGAAGGATGAGATAGAAAAAGCAAAAACAAACTAGGAAACTACTAGAACGAAGGATGTGGAAACCAAGGAAGGAAAAAACCTCAGTGGCGAAAGAAGAGGAGCTGACAAGGAAGACAGAAAGGGAAGTGCAAAGACCAAACACTTTGATATTGAGCCAACCCATAGGAGCACCTTCTGACAAGAAAAGGATTCAAGGAGAGAAATAATGATATAAGATGCATATCAAAGAGCCCAGCATGATCTTAGAGGTAAGATGCCGAAACATATTAGAAGTACCCTGATGATGACCCTCTGTAACTCAGATCTTAAGGAAAACCTATCAACAAGTCAGCTTGACGAATTGATATGCATGGATGCCAAATTCAGAAGTAAGCTTATATGCATTGTGCCTTGCTTGGAGCATCGGTCTCCATAGAGAGTAGCTTAAACAATTTCTTTATTGCACAGGCTCTGTTAACTCATTATCATAGTCCACGAGTCACGATCAACGTAGTTGGTAAAGATATCTCCGGAGTTATAATAGATGGTGGATCTGGAATCAAGCTGATGCCATAATCAATGACGAAAAGGTTAGGACTCTACCCAATGAAGGAAGCACAATTCATCGTAGCAATGGTAGATCAAAGTCGAGTGAAGCAAATCCTAGTGGAAAAAGTCACACTAATAGCACAGGGATCTAAATTTATCCTGGATTTTATCGCACTTAGACTCACTTTGGAAACAGAAGGTTTCCCACTACTTTTGGGGAAAGGTTGGCTCACGCATGCAAAATTCATCCATGATTGGGGACTTGATTACATGTGGATATACAAACAGGAAACATTAAAGCAGCTTCAATTGGAAATTGGTCTTGCTTATGTGCTTTTGGATATTGCCTCCTCGATAGTAGGAACGGATGATTCAAGAATTGGTCACTCAAAACGAGGCTATCAGATGAGGGGAAATGAGATGGAAGAAAGAGTTTGTGAAGGGGCTCACACTTGCTATATCATTACATGTGGCAAGGAAATTTGTGGAAGGATCAAAGGGGTAGGAACACTAATATGTAGCATCACCATCCAAATATGGCAATCCCAGGGGATGATCCTAATAGGAATAGAACACGAGGTAAGGGTGATGAAAGAAAGATGGACACAACAGGAGCGCAAAAAGTCAAGTTCAAGCATCTAATGGATTTGGGACCAACCAAGCAAGATGTAAACCCCCACACTAGAGCACCTATTTCTCTAGAGCCAGGAGGAGGGAGTAAGGACTTTTAATAGGTGACAAGTGGATTATGGAAAGAATTTACAAGTCAGCGACCATTCCTTGGTATGGGGACAACTTTTAGAAATTTGCTTGAATGGGGATATGAGTAAGTAGCAGCTCGCTTAGCTATGCACAAGGATGAGCCTTTGGCTCTTGTAAATGTGTCTAGGCTCAAGGTATACCACACCTATACCAAAGGAAAAAACACCATTGTACATATCTCAACTTTTAGATAACGATAGAAATCTGGATAACCCATCAATCTCTCTCTTTTGATCATTGACTTTAGAGTATAATCTCTCTTCACACATTTTTTGTTCAATTCTCTTGTTTTGTCTACTCTAGGGTGGAGCAAACTTTGGAAGTGGTCACTATAATCCAATGGATGTTCAGGATATCGATCCACCCAAGAGGATTGTTTTCGAACAAATTCGGGATATTCTTGGAGTTATGTCACTCCCAAAAATTAGGATCCTATCAACCTAAAGCAAATAAACAGCACCAACTATGAAGAATTGTGCCTACATATTCCAAAAGCAAGCAACTACAAAGAATTGTGCCTATAGATTCCAAAAGCAAGAAACCATGAAGAATTGTGCCTATGGATTTTGGAAGCAACCAACTACAAAGAACTATGCCTATGGATTCCAGAAGCAAGTGTCGACTAGATCGGATCAGTTTCTACCCAAAATACTATAATGCATCAATGAGTATTCCGATGAAGCATAAGCATTGATGAGTGAGACATTAACTGCAATCGACATCCATGCTGCCAACTTAAGGGCAAACACCTTTCTTGGAGGCACAAATCCAAGATCTCGGTATAATTCACTTGTGCAAATGGACAAATTGGGGAATCGGAGCTATTATGACACATTATGGTGAAGCCAAACACTACCAATATAAAAGGAGCTTTATGAAGAGGCAAGGGGGACATGCACATACATACACATACATACATGCTGAGGGAGAGGAGATAAATAGAGAAACTCACATGCATGTGTAGTGACACCATGAACAAGGTTAAGATAGGGAGAAGGATAGACATACATACCCAATTGTGGGGCACGAGAGTGGTGGGAAGGAAGCTTTGTGGGATTGTAGGAGAAGTGCAAGGGAAGGGGAGGACATATACACATCACCAAGTGCCGAGAGTGCAATACACCATTGATAGGATAGCCCTTCGTATGATGCACAACAATACACACATGAACAGATGCATGGATATATAGGAACTATAGGAAAAGGAGGGTATAGGGTTCAAGAATGGAGGGAGAGGTGGCAAGAAAGCATAATCACAGAGTATCGGAAACATAGCTGAAGGTAGAAGGTTTGGGAAAGCTAAGAAAAGTGATGGGTTGTGATGTAGTGGAGAAGGTAAAGAACTAGGCGATAGGATAGCTGATGGTTCTAGTAGGATTAGAGAAGCTCCCGATAGTGTCCAGGGGGAAGATGATTGTGTTGATAGTAGGTGATCAGTGCTAACTGAGAAGGACGAAAGCTAGCTATGACATCTGTGCTCAAGGAAGAATGGTAGGAGAAGCTTGAGCATGGACATAGGACATAAGAAGGAAACCATTAAGTCGGGATCCTTGAGAATGAAGGATGTTGTAGTTGGGAACTCTCAAAGGTCTATGTGTAGGATACCAATGTGTAACCACACAACTGTAAGAAGTCAAGGATTGGTGAGAAGGTGATTCTGTGGTAGAATAGGTCAGAAGGAACATGAAAACGACAAGAGGAGGAAGATTCAGTGGGCTTCCACTTCTACTCCAGGGACTCAGAGACAAAGAAAGCTGCTTCCTTCCTTGTAGACTTGAAGGGCTCATTCCAGAGGTGGAAAGGACACCAAGGTTCGGAAGGTGACAAAAAATATGACAGCCCATCCATCTTAGAGAGACATCTGTAATACTTTACTATATTTTGTTAGGACATCTGTATTACTTTACTATCTTGCTCTTGTTTAGCAAAGGTGAAATTTCTATAAGTGTATGCATTTGAGCGAAAGGCATTGAACTTCTTGTCCCTTACTCTTTTCTTGATTTTCTACTTTCTTCTTTTCTTTCCATTTTCTTTTGCTTGCATGATTGGCTTGAGAAAATTCTTCTTCATCATCCTCCTTCTTCTTGCATTTATTCTTCTTGTCCTTCTTATCTCTATAAAAAGCAGTTGTAGAGTTACCTTCCTTCATGTTGTTGTTGGTGTTATTGTTTGATTAGGTGTTTTCTTCATTTTATTGAATTCATTCCACAAGTGATTCTTCCTAGATTTGGTGCTAGTAGAGAAGAATGTCTCAAGTGCATCCCAAGTTTCTTGTGATGTCTTACAACTTCTAATGCGTGGAAGAAAATAATAAAGAGTTTAAAAGGTAAGACATGGCTTCAACATCTCTTGCACACCATAATGTCAATCTTTCAGTTCCTCTTTGTGTAGGTCCTCCTTTGGATTCAGGTATGTGCATGATTTCATCACCCTTTACTACTCCATATAGATTTCGTCCTTGTAAGTAGGGTTCCATTCTGATTTCTAGGCATCATAGTTGTTCCTATTAAGCTTCTCAATTGTGGAAGGAAATCCAATACCCATTTTGACTTAAACGAGCTCTGATACCATTGAAAATGCTTGAAAGGATGAAGATAATAGCAAATTTGTTGCTTTGAGTAATGAAGACCTGTCCTTTAAGACTTTGACTCTTTGGTTGGCCTTAACAACTCCAATTCAATGCAACAAAACACTTCATGTTCTTGTAACATCATTATGAGCAAGATGATGCAAAGCATATTACTTGCACATAAAGGAACTAAGAAAAAAATTTGTTTTTGGATGAAATTTGCTATGTTAAATACTTAGTACTCTCTACCTATTTACAATTGATTAAATTCCTCTTAAAGGATGATCCCTTATAGAGTTAAGAAGCTATTATGTACCAGAGTACAATTAATTAGCAAGACATGGTCCAATTATGAGCTTAATACTCATAGGTGGTCACCCAACTTTGTAGGAAAGATTAGTAATAGACCTCGAGAGAAAGAACAATCTTTATCTCATTTTAGGAGAATTCAAATCAAGAAATATTTTTTAAAATAAAAGTAGACACTTATAACTTTACAATGAATTTGTTCTTGACCATTGGATTTTTGAGTAAAGAGAACCAAGCTCTGCAAGTCTGCGAAGTTTAGAGAAGATATTATAGAGAAGGGGCAGTGAGCAAGAAGGTGATTCAAACTTGATTTTATTCACTTCTTTCTTCTAGTAAAAGTGTGTAGGGTGATTATATACACTCCTACCAATCTCCTTGTGCTATTCCATGAATCCTAACAACCAAGTTTATCTGATAAACCTCACAAGAAGGAGTTTTTTGTGACATATTCTCTTTTCTTGCAATCTAGGAAATGTAGTATCTAGCTCATAAGTGATTGAAATGTTGGTGGGATACTTGAACCACTTGAATCATTGCCTAAAAGCTTTAATTACAACACAAAACAAAGAACTAATGCTATGGTACATAAAGAATTGTTCAAAGGTGTATATGAAGCCTATAATTATGCCACATGAGTAAAAAACTTGATTGTTCTTGATGAGAGTTTTAAACTCCAAGCATGCTGAGAGCTTGTTTGTTTTAAAAACAATCTCCCAAGGATCTGAGACCAATCATAAGGTTAAACGCCCTTGTGAAGAAATATCATAGGCATGTAGGATGGATCTTCAATTGGTCTATCAAAATTGCACTCATTTGTGTCTCTATGCACTAGTAGTTCATTTTCTATCTAGTGTCGTTCCTGATCTTAAAATTATATACGTGAATCCTTTGGTGTGCAGATGTGTGTATGATCCACAAGAATTAGAACTAAAAGCATAAGTAATCTATTTGTTTTGATGCTAGATATGAAATTTGAATTCATGCGAAAGAGTTGAGATATGTTAGTAGAGAATCACCCTAAATTCTTTCAAGAAGACAACATTCATCTAGGGCCTATGCGAATCTCAATCAGCCCAAAATTAGTTAGCAAATCGTCCAAATAACCCTAAATCACACACCAACACTTGCTTGTTGGGGTTAGACGTCTACGAAAGCACGCGAACAATACAAGGAAGAAGAAGAAGAAGCATAGAGCACAACACACTATACTGAATGGATTACCACTAGAATGTACAAAGATGAGTAGCCCATTAGGGCAATAAGAGTATACCTAAAGAGGGAAAAAAACCTCCTAAAGAGGGAAAAAAGTGCCCTCACGGTCCTAGAGTTTTCACACATATCACTACCTAAATATATCAACAAATCCCCCCTAGGAGTGATGCGGTGAACAAGGAGCTGGCAATCATGTATGAGGAAGTGCCAAGCTATTTGGAAGCAATCTACAAAAGGAAGTAAGCCCAAAGCTTTGCAAAAAGCTTCAAACTTCTCCCTAGGTAGAGCCTTCATGAAAAGGTATGCAATGTTCTCCTACGTGGGCACATATGCCAAGCTGATCTCCCGAGCAGAGAACCTCTCCCTGACATAATGATAATGCACCTCAATGTGCTTAGGGCGAGCATGGAACACAGGATTCCTCACAACTGCCAATGTGCTCTGGCTGTCAGTTAAGATGTTGGAGGCAGAAGATTGACCAACACCCAAATCATCCATAAGGCGTCTAAGCCACACACACTCAATAGTTGTTGTGAAAGATGCCCTACACTCAACCTCACAATTGGTAGTGGCCATAGTAGGCTGCTTCTTGCTCAACCAAGATATACATGAGCTACCAAGCATGAAGCAAAAGCCACTAGTGGACACAGGAGTGTCATAGCAACCAGCCCAATCAGTGTTAGAAAAAGCATGAAAATCTGGCTCGAGCCTGGAATTCGTGAGCAGCAGCGGATGTTTGCAAAGGCTAGTCAATGGACAACTAAGGAGCCTATTGTGTTTCCTGATCCAATTCCGGTAACACAGGTCCCTCTGCCACAGGCAAGATCGAATGAACAGAATTCTACCCCAACAACATTAGAATCACCACCAGAATCGGTGATAACCACAGCCCAAAACAGATCAAGTATGGGACGCCCTATCTAAGGCTTCAATCACACTCCCTTTGGGACAGTTTCTCACCTTAGTTCTAGGAGTAAGACAGCAATTCCAACAGCAGTTTAGTCCCGGACCTTCATGTACTCTGGCGATTGCGACCATACAGCCGGAGCATGATTCTACGGTGGATCATTCAGTCCCATTGATCACCGTCTCGTATAAAAACTAGAAGATTACCCAAGTTTTAATTGATGGCAGGTCTGGTGTGAATATTGCAATAGCCGCACTCTGCAAGAAATTGGGTTGGACCCAAATTGAACCCGTACAATTTTTTGTGTGAATGGCGGACCAATCTAGATTCCATTTGGTGGGACTCGTACGTAATATTCCTATTACCTTGCAGGGAACTACATTTAAAATGACCTTTGTAGTCCTGGATCTACTCGAATCTAGCCTCGACTACAACTTACTCTTCAGTCCACCATGGCTCAAGCAAGCCAAAGTCATACAGGATTGGTCAGCTCAAGAGTTAATTTTTAAAGACAATCACCGGAAATATGTAGTTACATTGGATGTTATGCAACCTTGTAATCTTCATGCACAACCATATGTAGCGGAGCCAGTCCATATGTTGGATGGGCTATCTGATGATGAGGAGGAGGCTTTCCTCAAGACCAATAAGGATCTGATCCCATTAGGTACTATGGATTTATAGTCGGTAGCAGACAATTGGAGTCCGGCAGCTTGTACGGTCGTACCAATGACCGGAGAAGCAGAAGCCGATGATGGCCTAGCAATGGATGAAGCAACCTTACAACAACTATTTCACCTAGCTGATGATTTGGTGAAACCTTGCCAATTTTATGTACCAGAGGATCAATTAGTAACGTACAATTTGGGTGACACGATCAACCCGAGACCAGTAAAAATTAGGGTAGGATTAGCAGAGAAATTCCAAGATGATTTGGTAGAACTTCTGTGTGAATTCTCAGATGTTTTCGCTTGGGATTACAGAGACATGAAAGGTCTTGACCCATGGATTTATCAACATCGGGTAGTGCTCAAACCGGATGCGAGGCCAATCAAACAATCTAAAGGTGTTTGCTGTTGTGACTGTGAACCACTCATGGTGCTATTGTGGGTAGTATTGTTGTTATCTGTATGTTGAGGGGGTGTCTCTTGTCCTTCAAAATCTGTATTATCAGCTTGCTCCCCTTCCGATTCAAAAATGTCATTGAATCTCTTACTTAACTCAAAATCTAGAAGCCTTTCCTTAGCTTTGGTGTTGAAATTAGGTAGGTTCGTACTGAAAAGTGGTGAACGTAAGAGGGGTCCACTAGGTAACACTTCACTATCACCGAAAAACTTCAAATTCCCACCAAATGGTATCGAACTTCCACCAGAACTTGTCGAGCTTTCACTGACGAGGTTACCCTTTCACTGGAAACGGTCTCACTCGGTAACACAACTTTATCACCAAAAATGGTCGAATTCTGACCAGATAGTGTCGGACTAACTCCGCACTGCATCTCTGTACACTCAAAAGTCATTGTACCTTCTCCAAAAAGTACCGGATTCGCACTGGAATTCACTGGAATCTCATCATGTGTCACCGAACTAGCATCGGAATCACTACTGACTGGCTCCCATCCTTCTGCAACTGGACTTAATTGGCCTGCACTTCTACCACCTAGGGGTGTCCCTAATAAATTTGGAACTGCCCAAGGATGTTGATCTCTCCTATACTTTGGATAGGACTCACCGGAACGAGTAACCGACATATATCACTTCTTCAAGTAGCGGTTACTATTCTCCACTGCTTGCCTTGCGTAGTGCTCTTCCCTTACTGATTAGTCCCAATTTTCCATCTTCCCACAGACGGCACCAGTGTTAAAAGCACTTCTGCCAAGTCCCTTTTAATCTCGTTTCGGGTTCTTGGGGATGGTTAGGGGCCTGACGGTGCAGAGGCCCTTTATTTAATTTTCCCAAATTAACTATTCAACTAAACAGTAACTATACTTTCAAGGCAACAACTTTCGCTACACAGTTACTATTTTTTGGTTACGATTATCTTTACACAGTAAACTTATCGTGCAAGTTAACAATCACACATTTGCACAGACTTATTAATGTGAATCTAACATTATTGTGTTAATACTTAAGACTGCAATTCAACGAACATAATACAGTACTCAGGAATTCTGTAAATCTTCACACGATCTTCTCGGTACGGTTGGCCAGACAGACAGTCTGGCGAACCTGTCTCTCCTTGCCAAAGAATCACCGTAATGCCTTTTCATTAATGGGTAAAAGTTACATCTATTCGCTATGCCTTTTCGGTGCGTGCGATATATGAAAAATACAATCCAATTCCGGTGACCTTACACAAAGAAAGTGAAGCAAATCTGGTTACCCAAGTCTCGTATCCTATCCTCAAAATATGGCCGATATTTTTGGAGGCCCAAGCAACAAAAAGTTGAATCTAAATAGGTAAAAGCTTCTAGAACTAGGCACAAAAAACAATGTCCTCAAAAACAACAGACTAGTAAGCGAAAATTATCTCTATGATGGCAACCAAAAGTCAAGTGATCCATCCTCCAACAAGAAAGAACGAATTCAACAACAAAAACAAGACAAATATGGGTTGTTATGCCGCTACCATCCTCATTATTTTTACATAACGTACCAAATAATCTAGAATATACTTTGAAGATAGAATTTATGTCATGCATGGAGAAACTCTAAATGTAAAAGAGAAGCCTCTTCATGCAAGAACCATGTGCTCATTGCACAACCATATCTTTTGCACCATTTTTTTAGTTTCTTGCAAATCAAGTATGCATTCAATGTAGGGCCACATTACAAGGGCATGCAATAGACACATTTGTGATATTCCATACGTGTTGAGAGATATGTCGTAAGGAGAGGTCGAAATTCACGTGTATACTTTGGTTTTGCTACTAACGCTTTCCTTTGGGTGTTCAACAATCAATTTCAAATAGTCTCAATATATATCCGATTGTTGAAGGACATCAACGAGTAAAAGGATTCAATACTTCAAAATGCGCACCTTTAAAGGTCTAAAGGGTAGGATGAAGACAAATCCCAATGCAGCTCTTAGAAACTTGACAAATTCAAGAGGCTCGGCGTTCATGGATGTGGAGATCAAATAACTCTCTTGATGCGCCCATCTGTTCTTATGCACCTAAAGTATGCATCAATAGGGTCTATTCATATGACCTTACACCTAGACGAATTGCTTTCGAACTCTAATTAGTTAATGCACATCCTCAAAGGAAATAGGTTTTCATCTCCTTGTACAATAGATTAGTCTCATTAGGAGTAATATAGTCCTTTTCTTCTTGTATGCCACTAACCATCACAATTGTATCATTTGAGATATAATTGTATATATTTCGCCTTCGACTAACTTAGGACAAGAATGAAAATACCAAAAAAAATGAAATGGGTTTACTAAACAATGTTGATGGTAGCATAAGCAGGTGCAAAGCATGATTGGTAGCAAAAGGATATGCACAAAAATATGGCATTGATTATGAGGAAATATTTAGCCTTGCAGCTAAAATTTCTACTATTATGTTGCAAAAGTCTTTGTATGTACTTAAGCAAGCCCCTCATGCTTAACATGCAAGGATTGTTGACTACTTAACTCCCATTGGATTCTCTATGTGTAATGCAGATCATTCATTATGCAAGGAAGGGTGATGATGGCATCACAATTGTGGCTATTTATGTTGATGACTCGATTATAGGTGGTGGTAATGAAGAAAACATTAAAGAGGTAAAGCAACTCCTTATGCAGGAAGCGATCGAAAAACATTAAAGAGGTAAAACATCTCAGTTGGAAGCAAGCTCTACTGGGAGAAGCCATCGACTGCTCCGCGACTCTCTAGAACGCCATCAGAGGGGAGATCCTATGGAAAATCTAGCGGGAAAGATGTGCTTTTAACTTTGGTGACTCCCCCAAAGAGTGGTCAATTGAGAAATTGTTGTTCCTCATTGGCAAAAGGAACATTAACTATAAGAAATCCCCCCCTTCAGGCATCATCAAGTGCTCCTTTTGATCAATAACAAGCTTAAACCCAAGTGGGCCCCACATGAGGGTGATGAGAGGGTGATTAACCTTCTTTGTAATGCCATCTAGACTCTGTAAAAGCTTCCCTTGCTTTGTGGGATTCGGGGGGTCCCATGGGCACTAGTCACCTTCTTTTGTACTTTTCTTTAATTAATTCAAGTCCGAGAGAGTAGGCTAATGCTGAACTTCCTTTATTTAAAAAAAAACTCCTTATGTAGGAATTTGATATGAAAGATCTTGATGTGTTACGCTATTTCTTGGGCATTGTGTTTATACATACAGAAACAGACTCTATCTATATCTCTCTCTTTATCTCTCTCTCTTTCATCTCTCTCTCCCTCTTTCTCTCTCTCTTATTCTCTCTCCCTTTCATCTCTCTCTCTCTCTCTCTCTCTCTCTCTCTATCTCTCTCTCTCTCTCTCTCTCTCTCTCTCTCTCTCTCTCTCTCTCTCTCTCTCTCTCTCTCTCTCTCTCTCTCTCTCTCTATATATATATATATATATATATATATATATATATATATATATATATATATATATATATATATATATATAATAAAGAACAAAAAAATCACTTGCATTGATGTAATTCTTTTGATCGCTCTCGTCAAAGCCCAATCGACGTCCTCTCTTGCCAAATTCCAAAGAATCGATGGCAAAAAGCTCTTGCAAAACAAACAAAAAGAAAAATTCAAAAAGAGAAGACATAGAGAAAGAGACAGTGTGAAAGAGTATGCACATCACTTACCAAGATGCGAGAGAGAGAGAGATGTGTGGGTAGGGAGAGAGAGAGAGAGAGATGTGTGTAGGGAGAGATAGAGAGAGAGAGAGAGAAACAGGTGTGTGTATGCATGTGTGTATGTATTGTGTGTATATGTGTACAAGTCAAAAACCATAATCCTTAAACCCTAACCCTAAAACATGTATATGTGTCTATGTGTGTATGTATATGTGATTTGTGTGTGTATGTGTATGTGCATGTATGCATGTGTGTGTATACATATGTGAGTGTGTATATATATGTGCATGTGTATGTAAATATGCATGTGTGTATGTATGTATGTGTGTGTGTACATGCATATGTGAGTGTATGTATGTATGCATATGCATGTGTGTATACATATGTGAGTTTGTATGTATATGTGCATGTGTATGTATGTATGTGTGTGTGTACATGCAAATATGTGTGTATGTATGTATGCATATGTATGTGTGTATGTATACATGTGTGTGTACATGTATGTATGTATATGTGTGTGTACATGTATGTATGTGAGTATGAGTATGCATATGTGTGTGTGCATGTATATGCATGTGTGTATGTAATATGCATGTGTGTATGTAATATGCATGTGTGTATGTAATATGCATGTGAATATGTAATATGTATGTGTATGTATATGCATGTGTATGTAATATGTATGTGAGTGTGTATGTAATATGCATGTGTGTATGTAATATGTATGTGAGTATGTGTATGCATATGTGTGTGTATGTATGTATGCATCTCTCTCTGTATCTCATTCTCTTTCTATTTCATATCTCTCTCTCTTTCATCTCTCTCTCTTTCATCTCTCTCTCTTTCATCTCTCTCTCTTTCATCTCTCTCTCTCTTTCATCTCTATCTCTCTTCCACCCTCTCTCTATCTCTCTCTTTCATTACTCTCTCTCTGTCCCTCTCTCTCTCTCTCTTTATGTTTCTCTAGATCTCTCTCTTTTTTTCATCTCTATCTCTCTATCTTTCTATCTATCTATCTATCTATCTATCTATCTATCTATCTATCTATCTATCTATCTATCTATCTATCTATCTATCTATCTATCTATCTATATATCTATCTATCTATCTCATTCTATATCACTTACCTCGATGCAATTGTTTGGAGCGTTGTCGTCAAAGTCCACTTAATGTTATCCTTCGTTGAATTCCAAAGAACTCACGGAAAAAAGCTCGTGCAAAACTAAAGAGAAGAGAAAATAGAAAAGGGAAAACACAAAGAAAGAGAAAGGGTGCTACAGTATGTGTGATACTTACCAAAATTTCAGATCTAGAGAAATAGAGAGGTGTGTGTAGAGAAAGAGAGAGAGAGAGTGAGTGAGAGAGAGAGAGAGAAAGAGAGAGATGTGTGTACACAATATGCTCAGAATGTAGTTTGCATGCGCAAACTCGACAGTAGAAAACTTTCATTCAAAATGCGAGCAAATGTCAAAGTTTTGCTCTCAGGTCTGGTTAATACGTTGTGTCGGTATAAGCGTCGGTATGAGCGTCGGTATAAGCATCGGTAATTTCTAGTAAATTACCGACGCTTATATTTATGGTATTGCATCCGTGATTTTTCAAGGATTTTCAACAGTCATACCGATGTTGAGGCATGACCGTCGGTATGGACAATGTCGGTTTGCCCCTCATATGTTGTAGTCATGTTGGTGCCATTGGCTGCACACGAGGTAGGACATCAATGATGAAGGAAGATAGAGGTTCTTGGTACTTCCTAGGAGCTCACCCATCCCAGTATTGTTCCCCCCAAAGCTCGCTTAACTATAGCAATCTCTTGCCAATAAGCTACATTCTTGTGGTGTCTGAATAAGGGAAAAGACTAATGTTAACATTACCTTGAACATGTTTTGGTCCCTCAAAGCTTCATTCTTTGCTTTCAAAGCCTGTTTTTAAAGCATTTTTGGGGTGTCTTTTTGAGCCATTTTGGAGCATTTTCTCAAAGAGTTCTCTTCATGCAGGTCCAAGAACATCAAGAAGAGTGTTCTTTGTACTTCTCCGATAATAAATATCAACCTTTGGGGCTGTGTTTTCATACATACTCATAAAATTACAGGTTTCTCGAAAGGTTTTCAGTTTTGATGGGAGCGTGCATTGCAAATTTATGCAGGTTTTTGAGCCTAAAACATCAGAGTTGATAGACACTTGCAGGTGTTGTTGGTTAGTTTTTGGGTTGTGCATTCAGCCTTTTAGTGTCATTTTACTGCATATATTGAGCACATACACACCATGTATGCTTCTGTGGATACGGCTTATGTATGTCCATGTGGTCATTGATATTGCAGTTAAGTTTTTGCATAAAGCCTTTTGCGTTTGATAAAGAGGGTCATGTTGAGGTTTTCTTAACTAGGAGACACCCAGATATCGGGGTCTCTTTGGTGATGCACGTGGAAGACTTACTCAACCTCACCATCGGAGATGTATGATAGTTGTTCATAGGTGCTCCATAAGCCTAATTGGCTTCTGTTGGGTAACTGATTATATGCAGTGGTGTCAATGATTCACTATGTAGAAAAAATGTCAGTACTTGTAGTTTTATGATATTTTGACACCGGTCATATACTCATTTTGCAAAGGATATTCTAGAAAAATATTTCAAGATTTTTTGTTTGGCCAGCTATACAGTGATTGGTTTACTCCTTGATACACTTATTCGTTGGTGTTTGGACTCTTCTAGCTCCATTATCATTCTATCTAGTTCTCTACCATCATGGCATCAGAGGTCTTAGGCACATCTGGTGGACCAGGGTCTAGTGCCAGTGTTCCAAGGAGGAGCTATAACTTGCAGGGCAAAGACCATTTTGAGATCCAAAATTTTGATGGCTGCACAAACTTTGCTCTATGGAAGAATCAGATTAAAGATGTGCTGATTGAAAGGAGGCAATGGAAGCCAGTAAATGGTATTTCAAAGAAGCCTACTGACATGGATGAAGATGATTGGGATGAGTTAGATGAAATGGCTAGGTCTACCATTCACTTGCACCTGCTAGATAATGTTTACTTTATAGTATTAGGCTCTGAAAGTGTAGAGGAGCTTTGCAAGAAATTATGCAATACATATGAAAAATAGACAGCATCAAATAAAGTGTATCTAATGAGAAAATTATATGACCTTTGCATGAAGGACACAGGTACTGTTGCTACTCATCTAAATGATTTTGATGCTATATTCTCCCAATTACAAGCTCAAAAAATGGATATGGATAATGAAATGAAAGCAATATTGTTTTTATGCACCCTGCCATCATCATGGGATAAGTTTTTCACAGCTATTAGCAATAGTGCACCTAGTGGTAAACTCATCTATGATAACATATGTGGAGCACTCTTGAGTGAGGAGATTCTATGGTTGGCACTCAGAGTGGAGATGCATATAATGTTCGTGATTCTTACCAAGGAAAGTATCAACAATGTGACAGGAGCAAGAAGAAGGAAAAGAATGGTCAACGAAATAGGAGTAGAAGTAAATCAAGGAAGAGGGATATCAAATGTCGTTATTGTCATAAGAAATGACACATGAAGAAAGACTTTTATACATAAAGAATGCTAAAGGTAAAGGATACAATGTTGATACACATGAAAAAAGACATTCACCATCTACTTTGACTCTGAAGATTGAAGAAATTAATGCTATTTTTTATGATGTTGATGTGTTGACACTTGATATTATTGTGCCAACTGAGGCTCTTATGCTGATTCTCTTTCCCACAGTGGCTACTAGATGTTTCTGCTTCTTTTCATGTGACACCACACAGAGAATGGTTCTCTAATTATGCAGCAAAGTCTCTTGGTATCGTGAGAATTGGTGACTCTTACCAGTGTGACGTTGTGGGGATTGAAGATGTGGTTGTGCAGTTCATTGAAGGTTCAAAAATTACTATGCATAATGTATGCCATGTACCTCAGTTATCATGCAGTTTGATGTTAGTTGGTCAACTTGATGACCTTGGTTATAAGGTGGTCTTCTATGCAGAGTCCTTTCATATATCAAAGGGCAATATGGTTATTGCAAAAGGAAACAAAGTTGGCCCACTTTATCCTTTATTTGTATCATAGAAAGAACACTTGTTAGCTCTTATTGAATAGCCTATGGCTTGTATTTTGCATGGTCATTTGGGCCATATATCTCGTAGTGGAATGGAAAATCTTTCTGGCTTTGGCTACTTACCTGTGTTATCTTTCTCTAATTTCTCATGTTGTGAGCATTGTCAATATGGAAAGCAAACCAGAAATGTGCATAGAACGCATATTGACTCTTCAATTCAACCTTTAGATCTCATTCATACAGATGTGTGTGGTCCTATGCCCACTAGGTCCTTAGGTAGTTCTCTTTACCTTGTCATTTTCATAGATGATGCTACTAGAAAAATTTGGGTATATCCTATCAAATCGAAGGATGAAGTATTCCCTACTTTCAGAAAATGGCTTGCTTCACTTGAGACTAAAAAAGGAACTAAGATTAAGGCTTTACATTCAGATAATGGGTGTGAGTATACCTCACATGAATTCAGCCTTTTCTATCAGTCTAGAGGGATTCATAGAGAGTTTACAGCTCTTTATACCCCAGTACAAAATGGTGTAGCTAAAAGGATGAATAGAACTATTCAAGATAGAGTAGTTTCTATGTTGCATCATGCAAACTTCTCACAAGGCTTTTGGGCAGAAGCAGTATTGATTGCACTTCATGTGATTAACCTTTCACCTAGTACTACCAAAGGTCTGAAAGTGGCACAAGAGTTATGGACAAGGAAGCCACCATATTATGACCATCTTCGAGTTTTTGGGTGTGAAGCATATGTTCATATACCTTAGATAAAATTTGGACCATAAGTTAAAGAAATGCATTTTTCTTGGATATGGTCGAGAAGGATAATTTGGATATCGCTTATGGGATCCTGAAACATGGTCAGTGATCAGAAGTAGTGATGTCATTTTCAATGAGTCTAAGATGCATAAACGGCCCATCAAGGAGGTTGAAGTGAGAAGAGTGGTGTTTGAGGATACTAGTCCTCCAGTTAGCATGCATAAAAATGATGCACATAAGATGTTCAAGAGAATGTCGATCAAATCAGTCTGGACATGTTCCTGTTCAGCAACCATTAAGATGCTCTACATGTGTCTCACATCCACCTGATAGATATGTTCCAGGTCTAGATTTTGTTATGCTGAAATATTTTGGTGAGCATTCTTGCTTCAAAGAGGCTATGCAGATAGAGGATCATGTCAAGTGGGAGCGTGCCATGAAGAGTGAGTTGAATTCTATTCAAAAGAATGGTACTTGGGATTTAGTACCTTTGCCAAATGGCAAGAAAGCTTTACCATGTAAATAGGTATATATGCTGAAATTCACATCAGATAGTGCTTCTCCAAAGTATAAAGCATGACTTGTTGCAAAGGGTTTTAAGCAAAAACATGGTGTCGATTTTGAGCAAATCTTCTCTCCAGTGGTCAAGATGAATATAGCCTGTGCATGTTGCTTGGATTTGTTGCAATGGAGGGCTTAGAACTAGTTTAAATGGATGTGAAAACTGCTTTCTTGCATGGAGATCTTACAGATGAGATCTATATGGAAGAACCAGAGGGTCATGTATTTCCTAGCAAGGAAAGTCTAGTTTGTAAGCTCACGAAGAGCTTGTATGGACTTAAACAATCCACTACACAAACCAAAAGTTTGATGCTTTTATGAAGTCTTAAGGTTATTCTTGAAGCAATGAGGATCATTTTTTCTACACAAAGAGATGCTCAGACGGAAACTTGATATAGTTGATACTTTATGTCGATGATATGTTGATTGCTGGGAAGTCCTCTTATGACTTGTCAATTCTCAAAAAGAAGTTGAGTTAGACATTTGATATGAAGGATTTGGGGGGTGCCAAACATATTATTGGCATGCGCATTACTCTTGATAGGAGTAAAAGATGCATATACTTGTCTCAAAGTGAGTACATATCCAAAGTACTTCACAAGTTTAATATGAAGGGTGGAAAGGCATTGAGTACACCTTTACCCACATATATGAAATTGAGCAAGGATGATTGCCCCAAATCAGATGAGGAAAAGGAATTAATGACCAATATTCCCTATCAATCTATTGTTGGTAGTCTCATGTATGTTATGGTAGCTACGAGACCAGACATTGCATTTGTAGTGGGAGTTGTGAGCAGATATATGTCTAATCCTAGCAAGAAACATTGGGAAGCGCCATCAAGATGATTTTGAGATATGTAAGTGGCATTAAGGACAAGTATCTATGCTTAGATAGAGGGAAAGCATCCATTATTGGTTACACAGATTCTGACTATGTTGGTTGTGTAGACAATCATCAGTCTACATGAGGGTACATTTTTCGTTTTGTTGGAGGTGCTATCTCTTGGAGATCTCGTCTTCAAGAATGTACAGTTGTTTCCACCATAGAAGCAGAGTATGGTTCAGCAAGTGAGGCATGTAAGGAAGCATTGTGGCTTTCTCGTCTTGCTTGGGATATGGGTTTACCTCAGCATGTACCTCGTTTGCTCAGTGACGGTCAGAGTGTCATTGCTTTGGCTAAGAATCTAGTCTATCATGCAAAGACCAAGCACATTGAGATGAGGTATCACTTCATTAGAGACTACTTAGCCACTGAGTACATTATTCTTGAGAAGGTTCACACTCGAGATAATGTTGCAAATGCTTTGACTAAAGCTCTACCACATGATAGCTTTCCACACTATTGTCACTTGATGAGGGTTACTTGATTCATGATCTTACACAGTCATTTGTATACTATGTAACATGACCATCAGGTGGGAGGTATAGTTTGTATAGTTACACTCAGGTATTCTTTATCATTCTTTATGTTCTCTCCCATAGTTACTTTGGCCATATTGTCCTTTAGTGGAAGATTGTTACCATTAGCATCTGTTGAGCCCATAAAATTCATGTTGGTCAAAGTCAACTACAATCAAAGTCAAAAGGTCAAAGTCAACTAGTCAAAGTCAACAAGGTCAAAGTCAAAGTCAACCGGTGCAAAGTCAAGGTGCTAAAGTGCAGGTGTCAAAGTGCACAGGTAGTGCACAATTAATTTTCCACAAAGGGTAAATTGGAGAAAGTGGGTTGCAGGTTGCAGAGGTATTTCTCTAATTTCCCTAAGGTTCAAAGTGTTTTTAAAGTATTTTGGAAGGTTCAGGTGAACCCTCTCTTATGTGCAAAAGTGAAGACTTAAAAGGAAATGTGAAGGTATGTGAAGCGGCAGCGTACGCACAGGGGAAAGAATGGCCCCCCAATTAAATTTTTGGTTTTAGTCTAAAGTCACTACAGGACAAAACAGGGAGTCGTTGGCTGCCACTTGTGAAGACAATCTTGGGACATCAAAGTGAGCATCAAGATACTATTGCAGTTAGGAGCGTATGTGATCGACACACTCAAATCAAGGCAAGGACTATTCTTGGACCATTCTAGAGTAAGCAAGAGAAGCATAGTCTAAGTGAAGCAAGAGAGAGAAGGGCAAGAGTCACCAGTGTGCGACGCAGAGAAGTGGAGTTGAAGGAGTGCATGGAGAGCGACTAAGGGATTGTGCAGAGAGTGCTAACCTAGTCCCCCAAGGATCTCAAGGTCTCCTTGCAGTGTGTGCGTGCCGACAGAAGGCATTCATTCCTCCCCCTTAGTGATATGATTTTTTTGTTAAGAAATGGTTAGCCAAGCCCCTACTAGTGGCCACCCAATGCAAAATAAAGGAATTAGTGTTACCTACAGCCTCCATAGAGGAGTTCATCAACACAGCTACACGCCTGGAGCAGATAAGGCACCAGTATGGAGAAACTTCTTCCCAACCAACATATGGTACAGAAATGGAGGATCTAGTGATCCAGCTAAGGAAGGAGCTGGAGGGCTTAAAAAGAAATAAGCCCTACAAAGAGGAGGAGAATGTTGTTGCTCAGTTGAAAGGGAGATTGAAGCACTAAAGCTCCAAAAGGAGGAGGAGGCCCAAGCAGAGGAATTGGCTCAGCTGCGACAGGAGTTGCAAAAACTAAAAGGAGGTGGCATCAAGAGTGGACTTTGGTGTTCCATGTGCAGCAAGCAAGGTCATATAGTAAGTGAGTGTCCTCTATTAAGTGTAACTTGCCAATTATGCAGGAAAGTTGGTCATGAGGCCCATGAATGCCAATCAAGGGGAATGTCTGCAACGACATACTAGACAAGGAGGATCCCTACCACCCACAAATGTGATGGCTGCTGCACCGAATCAAGGTAACAATTACGACCCTAGACAGAGGGATAATTTTGGAAATGGGCCTAGAATGCCAATTATTTGTTTCAGATGTGGAGAATGTGGGCACTATCAAAGTAGGTGCACTCTCCCAGAAAATGCCCCTCCTTGCAGAAAACTGCCCAGAGGCTAGAGGCCAGACACCACTATACAAATTGTTGTCCTAAGAACCAAGCCTCTTCATCTGGGCCACACATTCAAATGATTTATGTGCACAAAGAAGAAAGGGTAGATCAAGTCCATGTGCCATCTCCATCTACGAGGGTGGTGCAGTTAGAAGAAATTGAATCTTTTATAGTGCAGACAAGAAGCAAGGGGAAGGCTCCAGTGGAAATAGTTCAAGAATCAATGATTAATGGATTAAACAAAGACAAAGGTGTGTCTGAGAACAAAGCCACCACATGTGCAGACACAAGGCAAAAAGATAATTTCATAGGTACCAGGTGCCATTGGACATGCATTCCACAGGGCTCATGGGGAGTTTGATAAGTCAAATGGAGCCCAGGATCTTAAGGAATCAGAAGCTTCCAAACTACTCAAGTCCATGAAAAAGGAGGTTAGTATTTTTTATTTAATAAAGATGGATGGGAAGTTCAAGTCAAAACTCTTGCAGATAATTGATGAAATGTCCACAACAAGTTTAGTGGAAAAAGCTGTTGTTATGCATAAAGATAAAAGTGTAGGGGCAGCACCCCTCACAGATTACAAGAGCCCTCGGCTAACAGTCTCTATTAAAGGTCATGAGTTTCAAGGAGTTATTGTGGATGGTGGTTCTGGCATTAACTTAATGCTTGAATATACCATGAAAAAGATTGGACTATATCCCTCAATTCCTGCCAACTTCACTGTAACAATGGCAGACCAAAGCATAGTAAGGCCTATGGGAGTGGTCCCTGGAGTTCTAGTTAAGATACAAGGTACCATCTTTAACTTGGACTTTGTTGTTTTAAGGCTGCCATACGTAGAAGGAAGTTTCCTCCTGTTAATTGGGAGACCTTGGTTAAGGCATGCCAATGTGCTGCATGACTGGGGCAAGGACACAATGTGGGTAAAGCCAGAGGGAAAAGAGTTGCAGCAGATAATTTTAGAAGAAGGACCAGACAATCAAAGAAATACCAGTATGATGCAAACAATTGGTATTTGTATGGAAGAAGCATTGGTGGACAACCCAGAAGCAAACCTATTTGAAGGAGCTGATTTATATGAAGATGAAAACATGTTGGCTTGGCTCCATGCAGAAGGCCCATCTTCCTGCTATGGAATTTTTCCAATCTCAAGTAGTGAAGAAGCATATGAAGGAAAAGAGGAAATCATTCAGGTTACTGATTTGAGTGAAACAGTCTCAGTCAAAGGCCATAGCAGTGATGAAGTTACTTCAAAGCATATGTCAATGGCCACTTTTTTATGGATACTGGTATGGATATCAATTGTTATGTCAAGTTTAAGGATAGCAAGTGCAGGGCTTTACAAGAATGTGGAAGGAGTACCTGCAAGTCCTGGGAAACAATGGGTTCCATTTGATGAAGAAGATGGAATAATGAAAATGAAATTTTGCAGATTAAGTCATAAAGTTGCTGGAGGAGATAACATTCTAATGAAGGATTTAGAGTACCCCTATCAGATGACCAGTGTGCCCAATGAGAAGACAAAACCAATGAAGTGCAGTACAATTGGAGATTATGGAGGAATTTCTCTGAGTCAACAATACAAGGCTTAAGGCCTATCATCAACAAAAGTGAAGATTTTTGGATTACATGGAACCTGCATAATTTGTCCAGGTTGTACATAGCCCTCTCCTTTCATTTTTGCTTAAGTATTAGTAGTTTTCTTTATCCATTTCATGCTTGTTCTTGAGTTTTTAGCAAATTTAGCAGCCATTTCATAAACTTTGCAAAGGTACAATTTTTGGAATTTTTTGGAATTTTTTTCAGAATTTTTCAAGCATTTTTTAGAATTTTTCTAGCATTTTTCTCCTTCTTCATGTGTCATTTTCTTGCCAAAGTTGAGGAATAATGGAAGCTCTCTGTGGGTTTGAGTGCAAAAAAACTAGCTTAGGCCTGTAGGAAAATTCTTGAGAATTGTTTGAAGATTTTTTGGATTTTTTTGCAATTTTTTTGATTTTTTATGTATTTTTTTCAGTTTTTTAAGATTATTTTCCTCAAAAACATTATTATAAAAAAAAAAGAGAGCCCCCCAGGCGTTTTATTTTTTTGAAAAAAAAAAACAACCCCCCCCCCAACCCAATTATTTTTTTAAGTTTATTTTATTTATTTTATTATTTTTCCTTTTTTATTTTATTTTTTTACTTTCTTTTATTATTTATTTTTTCTTTATTTTTTATTTACTTTTTAATTTTTATTCTGTCTGAGCGTCACCAAAAAAAAAAAAAGACGATCATTTTATTTATGGCTCAAAGCTTTTGGTTTTAGATCGTGCCTCGGTTGGCCGTTTTTTACAAAACTGGAGTCATTTCCATGTTTTTTGGCACCTCTGAACTCAGTTTTTGACTTTATTTTTCAAAATTCCCACATTTTCTCTGAGTTTTGGTCAAAAACCTCAAGTTTTGAGCACGTTTATCACATGTTTATATTACACCACATTGTCCACATGGTCTATTCTCACCTCATATCTTACATTAAGTTTTTATATTTCCCACATGCACCCTCTATCGCTCTACTGTTGAATCATTTTCACCCCCTTCAGACCCCATCATCATACCCCCATGCCCTCCCTTTACCAATCTGACAAGCCACATCCTTAACCCTCCCTATCCCTTCAATCCCCGCCCCTCAGCCCTCCCCTCCAACTCCTTTCTACCCTCCCATTGCAACCCTTCACTTTTCCATGGCAAAATCCAATTTTTGGTTCTTCTCTGGTGCTTGTTCTATCCTACTGTTGGTGCAATTCGTTGCTGCTCAAGGGTCCTCTTCAAGATTTTGCAGCTCCATCATCAGGGTGTCCTATATGCTCAGAGTTTTGGTTGTAGCTCTCCGGGATGGAGAGAACATTAGGTGGTGGGCAACTGTTGAGCCCATAAAATTCATGTTGGTCAAACTCAACTATAGTCAAAGTCAAAAGGTCAAAGTCAACTAGTCAAAGTCAACAAGGTCAAAGTCAAAGTCAACAGGTGCAAAGTCAAGGTGCTAAAGTGCAGGTGTCAAAGTGCACAGGTAGTGCACAATTAATTTCCCACAAAGGGTAAATTGGAGAAAGTGGGTTGCAGGTTGCAGAGGTATTTCTCTAATTTCCCTAAGGTTCAAAGTGTTTTTAAAGTATTTTGGAAGGTTCAGGTGAACCCTCTCTTATGTGCAAAAGTGAAGACTTAAAAGGAAATGTGAAGGTATGTGAAGCGATAGCGTACGCACAGGGGCAAGTATGGCTCCCCAATTAAATTTTTTGGTTTTATTCTAAAGTCACTACAGGACAAAACAGGGAGTCGTTGGCTGCCACTTGTGAAGACAATCTTGGGACATCAAAGTGAGCACCAAGACACTATTGCAGTTAGGAGCATACGTGATCGACACACTCAAATCAAGGCAATGACTATTCTTGGACCATTCTAGAGTAAGCAAGAGAAGCATAGTCTAAGTGAAGCAAGAGAGCGAAGGGCAAGAGTCACCAGTGTGCGACGCAGAGAAGTGGAGTTGAAGGAGTGCATGGAGAGTGACTAAGGGATTGTGCAGAGAGTGCTAAGCTAGTCCCCCAAGGATCTCAAGGTCTCCTTGCAGTGTGCGTTGGTAGACGGCCGCCGGAGTAGGACAAATGTATGCCGGATGTAACGGAGTTCCTTGAATTACGCACAAAAGTTGGTACGCGCACTTTGTAAATCTATATAAAGCAATGTAAGGAGAATGCTCGAGAGAGACGTCTTTTCTGGAATTGCCAGTTTATTCGCCTGATTGTTTGTCAGAGTATTATTACACGGTTACAAAGTTCTGAGTATTGTTAGTGTTGATTTTTGTTCTATCTGCTACCACTGAAGTTCGTTGTAATGAATGTTGAGGAACGGATTGTGTATCTGAGTACTGTTAACGTCTAGTAGTGCTGTGCGTTCTTCAGTTGTTGAAATACCTTGAGTCAGTCTGAGTAGTTATATTACTGCGTGATTTGATTTGACAACTTAATACACTGTTGAGTATGTTCTGTTTGTCTTACTAAACTTGTTGCATTCAGTGATGCGAATGGACTAGTATTTTTGGTAACGTGAGCTTTTAGTTGAGATCGCTATAAAGCGTTGTGACAAACAAATCTATCAGTTAAAGTATTGTCTCTGGTTGATTACTACTGTAAAATCGGTATCACAGACTACTGCTCTGTTCCAATAGCAGGATAGTCTGGAGAGTTCAGTACGCAGAAATATAGAGGTCAAATGTTGTAGTTACTGCTAGTAACTGAGCTAAGACGCGTATACATGTTTCGGATGTTGTGTTGAATAATTGGGAAAAGAGTACAGGGCCTCTGTCCAACAGACCCCTACCACTCCCAAGAACCCACGTAGTTTTTTCTGTGATGATACTAAAAGTTTAACACAGTTTACGGTGAATCATTGTTTTACGTCAATATTTGTTCGGTAACGATTTGCGTTTGTCAGTAACACAGCATCACTAGTTTTAACACTTTAACACTTGGTGCCGTCTGTGGGAAAGTGGCATCAAGATTGCCAGAATCTCACATTTAGATTATCGTTCGATTGGAAGTAGCAACAGAA
Organism: Ceratopteris richardii; assembly: GCA_020310875.1. Lineage (NCBI taxonomy): Eukaryota > Viridiplantae > Streptophyta > Polypodiopsida > Polypodiales > Pteridaceae > Ceratopteris > Ceratopteris richardii. Next base: position 124,596,219 of record CM035406.1, read on the forward strand.
CCAGATTGTTGCAAACTGTTTCGTTAGTAATACTACGCGATTAGTACAAAAGATGATACATGCCAGTTACTCGATCCGGTGAAACGTATCCTAAGAACCATCAGTCTGGAGTACTTAATGTACAAAAGACAACTCTGGAAGGTAAGAGTACAACTAGGTCTGACCCAGTTGTCAAGAAAGTTAAGAACGTTAAAACTGATTCCGGTCATATTCCGGTGGAACGTGTTACGCCTCTGGTACATTCCGGTACTATTTCGGCACAGTCTGTCGAAGATATAGTACTTCCAAAGCCTACCAAGACGCAGTTGGAATCCAGTTTAACACTCGTGGAAAAAGATTCAGATTCATCTACGATTAGAAACGCTCTAGTCAAAGAAAGCGGTGAAGGCGAAAAAACGCCGAATTCGGGCATAATTTCGGTGCCTTCCGGTGATAATTCGGTAAGAGAATCACAGTTTTTCGGTGACGATTTAGCATTTTCTGATGAATCTTCAGCCCAATCACTGCACTTAGAAACAAGTTCCCATATACTAGACATCAAGAAGGAAGGAAAGCTGTTTGAAACAGAGATTCGAAGCATAATAAGCAAGATAATCGCACCGGAAAGTGCACCATCCGACGATACAGATTCCGGTAGTTCAGATATTCAAACCCTATATACAGAAGGAAGGTATAATACACTCATGATGAATGGGCAACAACAACAACAGTTATGTCCACCCAGGCCACCTCCAACGGGAGTGACATACACGAAGTTTGGTGGATTTCCAGTAGATGATCCGGATGCTCACGTACGCACCTTCGAGATAAGCTACGCAGTTCTCAACCATCCACCGGATCAGGCCTACAAAGCCATTGTCTTCCAATCTACACTTGTCAATGAAGCAGCTAGATGGCTTACAGCATATGATATTAATCATTTCGGTACCTACGAAGCCGTACGAGATGCTTTTCTACAGCGATTTAGGTTAAAAAAAAATCCAGCCAAAATTTTTGACTATCTGCAGAATAACAGACAGAAGGCAAATCAAACCGTACAGGAGTATGCTACTCTCTTCAGAACACATTTAAGGCAGCTACCACCGGCCCACGCTAACTTGCCAGATGACGTTATTACTCAATGGTTCATCAATGGCTTGGTTCCACAACTTAAGCAGATCATGATCATAAGATGTGTCGGAGCTATGTCCCTCGATGCAGTCATTGCAATGACTCTGCAACTGGAACACAAAGTCGGTGGATTTACAGAAGACTTGGAATGGTTAAAAGCAAACAAAAATGTTGCAGAAGATATGACTAGACAAGTACACTACAACATATGCAAAAATTCAGGACATGCTAGTGCCAGTTGCGCACTTAATCAGACATTCTGTGCTATCTGCAACATTGCCAGACACACCACCGAAAACTGTGCATACAATGCTAGAGTGCAGGGAACAACGACTGTCAATGCAATTATCCAGGAACAAGGGCATCCAGTCAACCACTATGTGCCTCCCACAAATGAGAAACAACCAGCAGCAAGGATATCGAAATTATCGAGGATAGAGGAATAACAACTATAATCCAAACCGCTGGCAGAACGGGCCACCACCGGAAAATCCCAATTTACCACCACCACGCTGTCATTTTTGTGATGAATTTGGACATATTAGGAGATTTTGCAAAGATGCAGCTGAGTATGATCAAAGGAAGAAGGAACGTCAAAATCCAATGACCAACATGGTAAAAATCACACCGGTGGAGACACAGGCTGCTGCAGTCCAGACCCGTTCCGGTAAACAACTGCAACCAGCAGCAGAAATATTTGAACCAGGGATACGTGAACAACACAGAATGTATAACAAGGCTAGTCAATGGACTACAGCAGAACCACCAGTCTTTCGAGAGCCTATTCCAGTAACCCAGCCCTCGTTAACAAAGGAAGGAACACAACAAAGGGAGTCAGCAGCAGGAACATCGTTAGCAGCAGATACATTACCAACCATAGATACCTCCACATCAGCAGAGGCATCAACTTCAACATCAGTAGAGTCTATCAATCAATCTCAACAGGCTTGGGAAATCCTATCTAAGGCATCTATCACTCTACCTCTGGGCCAACTATTGGCATTAGTACCTGGAATTCGCCAACAGTTCCAACAACAGTTCAGTCCGGTACCTTCTTGTATTCCGGCGGCAGCAGTAGTTCAACTGGAACCTGATTCTACGGTTGATCATTCAATCCCCTTAATTACAGTATGGTATAGGAACCATAAGATTACGCAGGTATTAATTGATGGAGGCTCTGGAGTTAACATCGCGACTGCGGCATTATGCAAAAGGTTAGGATGGACCGAAATCGAACCAGTTCAATTTTTTGTTAGAATGGCAGATCAATCACAAGTCCATCCTGTAGGACTTGTGCGGAACGTACCTATCACTTTACAAGGTACGACCTTTAAAATGACCTTTGTTATACTAGATCTGCCGGAATCCACTTTGGATTACAACCTCCTTTTCGGCCGACCTTGGCTGAAGCATGCAAAGGTAATACAGGACTGGTCTGCACAAGAGCTTACGTTCAAAGATGCCAATCGAAGATATGTGGTAAAATTAGATGCGATACAACCTTGCGAGCTACATGCTAGACCGTATTTTGCTGAACCAGTCCATATGCTAGATGGATTGTCAGATGATGAAGAAGAAGAGTTTCTGAAGAATAACGCTGATTTAATTTCCTTAGGAACTGTTGATATACAGACCGTTGTAGATAATTGGAATGCTTCAATTTGTACAGTAATACCCGTCACAGAAGAGGCTAAGAAGGAAGACACTATCTCGACACATGACAATGAACTGCAGCAACTCTTTAAACCAACAGACAACATAGAGAAGCATCAACAGTTCTATGTCCCCGAAGATCAGCTGATCACTTACAATTTAGGAGATGAAGATCATCCGCGTCCTGTAAAGATAAAGCAAAACTTACCGGAAACATTTCAAGCAAGCTTAATCCAGCTACTCCGAGAATTCACTGACGTCTTTGCATGGGACTACAAAGACATGAAAGGATTGGACCCCGTATCTACCAGCACAGGGTCATGATGAAGCCAGAAGCAAGGCCGATAAAGCAAACCAGTTACTGGATGAATCCCCATTATGCATCTCAGGTAAAGGCAGAACTTGATAGGTTATTAAAAGTCGGATTCATCGTGCCAGTAGAGCATGCTGAATGGATCTCTCCAATTGTGATTGTGCCTAAGAAAAACAAGCAATTGTGAATCTGTGTAGATTACCGGAAATTAAATGCAGCAACCGTACCAGATCCCTTTCCAATTCCCTTTTTGGATACCATGCTTGATAGAGTAGCAGGTCATGAGATGTATTCATTCCTAGATGGATACAGTGGCTACAACCAAGTGAGAATGGCCGAAGAAGATATACCAAAAACTACATTTATTACCAACTAGGGTGTCTTTGCTTGTACGGTAATGTGGTTTGGATTGAGAAACGCACCAAGCACATTTCAAAGATGTATGCAGGAGATATTTTCTCCTTATCTCACTTCATTTATGCAAGTATATCTCGACGATTTTTCAATTTTCGGTAAGATGATAGCACACCTGTTCCATTTACGGTGCTGCTTTCAGAAATGCAGAGAGTATAGACTCTGCTTAAACCCAAACAAATCTGTGTTTGCGGTTTCATGTGGCAAGTTACTTGGCCACATTGTATCCGCACAAGGTATCCAAGTAGATCCAGATAAAATTTTGGCAGTATTAAAAGCTCCGGTGCCAGTTACTCCAAAAGAAGTCATGCGCTTTATGGGTCAAGTACGATGGCATGGAAGACACTTACGGTGGCTTGCTCATCTGGCTATACCACTAAACAAGCTAATCTCCAAGACTCCTCGACAATTTGAATGGACCCAGGAATGCCAGATAGCATTTGATCGTTTAAAACATTTATTAACACAAGTTCCTATCTTACAACCGCCGGACTGGGATCACCCATTTCATGTATTTGTTGATGCTTCAGATATAGCAATAGGAAGTGTGTTGATGCAACAAATTGATAAATGGTTCAGACCAGTGTATTATGCAAGTCGAAGATTAGCCCCTGCTGAGAAAAATTACTCTGTAACCGAAAGAGAATGTATAGGGCTAGTATATTCGGTCAAGAAATTCAGACATTACTTGCTAGGCCGTAAATTCACATTTCATGTAGATCACGCTGCACTTGTCTATCTAGTTCGGCAACAGCATCTCGGTGGTCGATTAGTGCGATGGGTCTTACTCTTGCAGGAATTCGATTACAAAGTCATTCACCGGCCAGGCAGTTCACATGCCTTAGCAGATTTTTTATCCCGCTTAGATTCCGGTGAAGCTCCGGTGGGTATAGATGACACGACACCCGCGATTTATGTATCTGAACCAATTAATGAAGATTCTGTAGACCCACCTATCCCATTTTCATATTATGATCAGATCCTGACCTTTCTTAATAATGGTTGCCTTCCATCTCAGACTTCTAGAGCAGTACGCAGGAAAATTGCAGTCTTTAGCCGCCGATTTCGGTTAATTGCTGGAGAACTATATTATGTAGATCACACTGAAATCCTACTTCGTTGTATTCCACCGCATGAAGTTAATTCAGTTATTACTCTGGCCCACTCAATTCCTTCTGGTGGTCATTTTGCAGCAGACTTAACTCACTGGAAAATTCTACAGAGTGGTCTCTGGTGGCCAACGATGTACAGAGATATATTACAGTTTGTCAAACAATGTGATACTTGTCAAAGATCGGGTCAGCCTTTGCAACGTCATCTTTTTCCTCTGCAACCCATCTTACCACTGGAACCTTTCCAGAAGTGGGGTCTAGATTTTATCGGTCAATTACACCTCCAGCAGTCTTCAGTACAACCGTTACATACTAACTTGCACAGACTATGCAACCAGATGGGCAGAAGCCTGGGCTTTACGGTCTGCTATAGCCGTTACAGTAGCAAAGTGTCTACTAACCGATGTCTTCCCACGTTTTGGATTACCACTGGAAATTGTATCAGATCAAGGCACTCATTTTGTAAACAATTTAATGAAGGCACTTACACAGTCGTTCCAGGTCACACATAAATTTAGTTCTCCTTATTATCCGCGTGCTAATGGTTTGGCCGAAAGTACAAACAAATCTCTGCTAAATATACTTCGGAAATTGATCATGGAAGCACCGGAAAGATGGGATCAACTGCTACCTGCAGTGTTATGGGCATACCGGACTACCTACAAGGTAACAACACGATTGACACCTTTCAAATTAGCTTATGGCTTAGAAGCAATAGCACCAATGGAGATAGTTATACCAAGTTTACGAGTAGCCATTACCCAGAAATTGCTAGCGGAAGACTCACTGTCATTTCGGTTGGACACACTCAGAGAGTTAGACGAGCACCGATGGCTCAGTTTTTTAACCATGCACGAAGTTCAACTAAGACAGGCAAGGACGCACGATCGAAACCTGAAAACTCCAGTGTTTTTGGTAGGACAGCTTCTACTTTTCTATAATGCAAAGTCAAATAGATCCGCAGGCAAACTCAAATTACGGTGGTTCGGCCCTTACAAAATTTCAGAGCAAATCGGTCCAACAACTTTTCGGTTGACTACATTGACCGGAAATCCACTTCCAAAAGCAATCAACGGCTCGAAGCTGCGGCCATATCAAAGCGCTACTAGTCCGCATTAAATCATTCGACAGTGGACCGCATTTTTTAGCTTTTGTATTTTACTTTTCATTCTATTCTTTCTTTTCTTTTTAAATAGCCGTGTTTTGTCATAAACCGCCCTCCTTACCAATTACTCAAGCATGGATGCCAAATTAAAAGCAATATCATTCCAGCACTGCACAATGATAACCATCACTTCCTACCCCCCACCGTAATATCTGTACTTAAGCTCTTCGGTTGCGTCAAAAAACGCTATTGTGTTCTTGTGATTGTGATTGTGTGTTCTGTGTTCTGTGTATCCGTGTGCTGTGTCCTGTGTATTCGTGTGCGCGTGCGCAATGGAAGCATTGGCGAACTACACAACTTTTTGTGATGGTATCCCTACCGAGGTAGGAGAATACCTGTGTATCCGAGGGTTGGCCAACTTCGCTGAGCTGCCTTGGCACTCAGTGGAAGCCCATCCCTTCTTCGTACAAATTATCCCAGCCATCGCACAATCCCCCATCGCTGAACGACAATGGCTCTTCCCCTCCCTACCATCTAGAACCGTAATAACCTTCCAGGCCTTCGCCGAAGCCTTCCGCCTCACTCCACAAGGCCGCGAGAATGGCCCCAGTATCCCCGTAGCCCGCATGACCGAACTCTTCCCCCGCCATTCATCGAATGAATACGCCATTCTCTGCTGCCCCGAACCTGAAAGAACTGCATTACAGTTCTTAGTCACAATCCTTAACCTCCAAAAGCGCACATATGGTATCTCCCGGCCATTCTATTCCGCCATCGACCTTGCCGCACGAGAACCCATTAATTTCGCCTCATTTTTCTTTCATCGAATCCATAAGGAGTGTGTCGCCATAGTGAAACAAATCAACAAAGGAACCACCCCTCGATCCAGACTTCCCCACATTCTTTCCTTCCTCTTCCCAGCCATACTCGCCGCTCAACCACCACCACGAGGACCAGTTTTAAGGCATGAAGAGTCAGTTCAGCTACTAGAAGATGAGGAAGAAGAAGATGAAGAAGAGCTCAATCAGTTGTTCCGCCGGAAACGTATCAGAATTAGCTCCTCAGAAAGTGAAGCACAAGGCTCAGCCGGAAAAGATAACGATGACGATAAAAACGAAGAGAAGAACAAAGAGGAGACATTCCACGATACAGCTACGTCAATGCATAACGAATCATCGGCAGAACAACAAGAACAACAGGATCAAGCAGAAACAGAATCAATCTCGATCGAAAAAGAAACAGAGCACCAGGAAAATGAGCAGCAAACTAATCAAGATGCACTAGACAAGCTACTGAAGGCAGCGGAATCCACAGAAGCGCACAATGCAGAAACGGAACAAACAAACAAGGTAACAACTACTGACTCCGCCCTCCCCAAAACATTGCCTGTTAACCCCATCTCCCAACCGAAACCACCCTGCAGCCCCATCAAGCCCAGTCACCACACCGGAACTTCTGAAGCCTCTACATCCTCCCTCAACTATTCACCTCCAAATTCACAACAACTCCTCAACGGAACCTCGTCGCAACCTCGCCCTCCTCTGCCATCCTACCCCATTCCAATTTTTTTGGAACTAGAAAATATGGGTCACCTTTTAATTAATCTATCCCAACAACTATCGCAACACCTGAAGCAAGCCACAGACAGTGCACGAGAGGAATTCCAAAGGAAATTGGAAATAATGGAGGCGGATATCACCCCTCTTCAAGAAGAATTACAAGCAGCAAGAGCAGAAAATCATGCACTACATGAGCAGATCAAGCAACTACAGGCTACACTCCAAGCACAGGAAGAACACTCAAACCAGAGAGATAATGCACTAGCTGAAAAAGACGAACTACTGACAGCTGCCGACACCAAAATAATAAAGTTAAATCAAACAATCAAAGATACAAACGATACAAGAATAGCACTAGGAAACCTACTAGAAGAAACAAGACTCCAGTTACAGGACACAGTACAGAAATACCAAGAGCAGCAGAGAGAAGCAAAGCAGGCAGTAGAAGAGTTACAAAGAACAAAAGAATCCTTAGACGATGTCAACAACATGCTGAAACACCAACTGAACAGAGAATCTAAATATCAGAAGGACTTAGCAAATGCCCGCAGAGAACGGGATGCTTACTACCAAACCATAGAGTTCCAGAACCAACAGTTCGGAAGATGTTGGGGATTCGTGGACAAGAAGGAGTTTGAGGGTTTGTAGGAGAAAAAAGGAGATGATGAAAATGGAATAACAGTGAGAACTTCTGCAAAGGAATACTCTTGGAAACCTTGAATATTGATTATCTTTCAACAATTACAATGACTGCACACAGTCTAATCAATGACTAAATACAACTTCAGAGAATATCAATTACTGAAGACCAACTATCTCAAGTCCTCTGGCAGCGGCCTCTCCTGCACCAATCCTTCACTTGCTTCCCGCTTCCCTTGTGCACACCTTGCACTAAGCTTCCACCAAGCTAAGGAATTGGTATCATGGTGCACACACACAATAGACCTTGGGACTCTTGGAATCCAACCCGCCTTCTCTGCACACCTTCCTCTTGACACCTCTTGCACTCTTGAGTGTCGTCGCACACTGGTGGCTCTTCTTGCTTCCTCTCTTGCTTCCTCTGAAGCTCTCCTTTGCTCCTATCTCTCAATGTCCAAGAATAGCCTTTGTCCTTCTTTTGTTGAGTCCGCCGGTTCGCGCACTCTAACTGCAATACAATCTTGGTGCCCTTTCAATATCCCAAGATTGTCTTTTGAACTGGTCCTCAACGACTCGCTACTTTGTCCTGTAGTGACTTTAGAACAAGAGTGACTTTCAAAATAAAATTTTTGATTGGGCGGCCTATTTCCACCTTTGCGTACGCGGCCTTCCATACCTTCACCTTTCCTTTTAATTCTTTACTTTTGCACCTTAAGATTTTAAATTCATCCTTTGAACCTTAAGAGAAAAAATACTTTGCACCTTTAGTTTCAACCGGTTAGGGCTCTACAGATGCCCACCACCTAAAGATCTCTCCGTCCCGGAGAGACAACTGCAATACAAAAGTGAGAAATTGCAAAGACACAGACATGAAAACAACGAAACTGAGGCAAGAAAAGAGGTAAAGGGTGTGTATATTATTTAGTTAAGAAAAAGTATAAGGCACCCTACAAGAATTATTTAGAAATCAAAGGAAGGAGTAAATTTTTTGACAAAGCGATAATGGAATCTAAGAGCAATTATTATGACTGTGGATGAGCAATTTATTTATACTATGGATGGCAATTTATAGTGTAGGTTGATTGAGATTGTCAGCCGAGGTTGGTGGAGAGGGGGGCAAAGGAGCAGAAGCTTGTTCGATCGTATGCTGTAGCGAACTAAGGCATTGCCTAAGATTATCCCTTTCCCGGCGGATACGTCTGCATGCAGCATTAGCACAAAGCCCTAAGTTGGAGCGATTCTGAAGATCTTCTAAGGCTTTCAACGCAGAGTCGGCCATATCGCGATAATGATCTCTCTCTTCTTTGAGCAATCGTGTCGTTTCGTTGAGCGAGTGCCATTGAGAGTTGGCCATGCGATTGATGTTTTCTATTGTTGAGATATACTGTTGATGAACCGAAGCGGCGGCCGATACCGAATCCAAGGAAATCTGGGAGGCCTGAGCATTGCCGAGAGCGACTACACTTGCGTCCTGTAGTGATTGCAAAAAGGAAGGGGTTGATGGGAGGTCAAAATGCGGAGGGGGAGTGGCCGTTGGAGCAGGAGGGGGAGGGGAAGGGGGAATAACCGGCGGAAGAGGAGGAAGGGTTGTAGTGGAAGATGGATGGGGAAGGGAAGGATTGGGGGAGGGAAGTGGTTGACTGACAGGGATATTAATGATAGGGGTTGAGGTGGAATCCGGGGGAAGTGGGGGCATACAGGTGGGGTTTTGAGGGTTGAGCTGTGTTTGAATGAGTGGCGGGAAAGCTGAAGAGAGGGGAGGTCTAGGTATAAGGGGAGGGGTAGGCATGGATGGAGAAGTGGTAGATGCAGGAGGTATAGGGGAAGAAGATTGGGGAGGAAAGGAGGGGACGTCAGGGGGGGTAGTCATGGATGGAGAAGTGGTAGATGCAGGAGGGATAGGTGAAGAAGATTGTGGAGGGAAGGAGGGGACATCAGGGGGTGCGGATGCGGGTGTCGATGCGGAAGCTGAGTCAATTGAGATTAGAGGGGGGGAGGGAGAGGGAGCAATGGACGGTAGCCCAAGGTTGGTAGGGAGATAAGCAACATTGTGGGCAGATTGCGCGGGAATGTGATAGAGCCAAGCTAAGAAGGGTGCAGAATAGATGGAAAATGCATGAGAGCCTCTAGAGATAGCCTCGTGGAGTCGACGGGAGCGCAAAGTCAAGGAACTATAAATGAGGGTTGCGTAAGGGTAAGGACGGCTATGGAGAAAGCAGAAAAGCGGATCGGCGATACGAATATCTGACCAGGGAAGCGAAGAAGTGGGACTACGCAGTAAGAAGAAAAAGATGAACGCGTTGAGAAGGGTGGTCATGCGGAGTGAAAACCTAGCATTACTTTGAAAGTGTGTGGTACAAAAGGCAATAGTAGCCGAGGCGGACAGTCCAGAGTATAGGAAAGGGGGAGCACGAAAATGTAATAGGGGGGACCCAATACTGGCGGCAATGTCTGGGATGAAGAGAGTGCCGGTTCTAAAATGAGGGAAGAGGCGGATAGCTTCATAAACCTGGGTAAAATTGGCGGGGTTATTGAAGAAAACATTAGCCAAGCCCCACAGGCCCGCCTGCTGAAGATCCTCAATGGAAAACATTTGACGAAGGGCAATGGTAGGTAGGGATAAATGCATACGGATTTGCAGGTTTAAGTCAGGTGGAAGAAACAGGCGCATATAATCACCGGTTGGCGAAGATGGGTGTGAGGAATGGGACATAGATGGGGAAAGAGAAGGAGCGTGAGGGATGGGAGGAGGGGAATAAAGGTCGGTGGAATCAGAGTGTATGGAATAAATAGGAATATCAAGAAGGGCAGTAGGAGGCGTTGGGTTAGCTTGAACAGATTGTTCTGCCGATGAGGGAGGAGGTGGATTGGGATGGTCAGAAGGAATCTCGGAGGTGGGAGAAGAGTGATTGTGATGGTTTGGAGGAAGCTGGGACGGAGGATCGGAAATATCACCCGGAGCGGAGGGGTCAGCCATTGATGGAAATGGGGAGAAGAAGTGGAACAAAAGAAAGCCTATGCAGGGGGAGGGGAATTGAAGAGGGTGGGGACAGAGGATGTGTCTGTGGCGGGATAGCGGAGGGGTTAGGCGGTGGGGGAGAGGGAGTGGAGGGAGGTAGTTGACGGCGGGGGCAGTCGGTGGTGGAGGGGGTGGGAGGGGTAGGGGGTGTGCAGGGAATCGAATGGGATGGAGGGGGTGGTGCTTGATGGGTTGAGGTGGTGGGAGGGGGTGGGGTGGGTTTGGAGACGGCGGGGCAGAGGGGTTGAGGGGTTGAGGGGGTTGGAATGAGGCGCTGCCGGCGGGGCAGATGGTGGAGAGGGGGTGGAGGGGGTGGTAGGAAGAGGGGGCGCGCGGGGGGGTCGAGGAGGAGGGAGGGGGTTGAGGTGTGCGGGGGTTGAGTTGGTGGGAGGGGGTGGGTTGGGGCGGGCGACGGCGGGGCAGCGGGGCAGAGGGGGTTGAGGGTGTTTTGGATGAGGGGGGGTGGTGGACTGTGGAGCCCGAGGGGGATGGAGGGGTGGAGGGGTCGAGGGGGATGGAGGGGGATGGAGGGGTCGAGGGGGAGGGAGGGGGTTGAGGTGTGCGGGGGTTGAGTTGTTGGGAGGGGGTGGGGTGGGCGACGGCGGGGCAGCGGGGCAGAGGGGTTTGAGGGTGTTTTGGATGAGGGGGGCGGTTGGGAGAGGGGGCTTGTGGTGGGTCGAGGGGGAGGGAGGGAGAGGGGGCTTGCGGTGTTGAGGTGGAGGGAGGGGGTGGGGGGGGGGGGGGGGGGCGGGCGACGGCGAGGGCAGCGGGACAGAGGGGTCGATGGGGGTTGAGGGGTGGGAGGGAGAGGGGGCTTGCGGTGGGTTGAGGGGGAGGGAGGGAGTGGGGGCTTGCGGTGTGTTGAGGGGGTTGGAGGCGGAGGGTGTGGAGGGGGGTTGAGGGGGTTGGAGGCGGAGGGTGTGGAGGGGGGTTGAGGGGGTTGGAGGCGGGGGAGTATGGAGGGGCGCAGGCGGGTGGGTATGGAGGGGGGTTGAGGGGGTTGGAGGCGGAGGGTGTGGAGGGCGGTTGAGGGGGTTGGAGGCGGAGGGTGTGGAGGGGGGTTGAGGGGGTTGGAGGCGGAGGGTGTGGAGGGGGGTTGAGGGGGTTGGAGGCGGGGGAGTATGGAGGGGCGCAGGCGTGTGGGTATGGAGGGGGGTTGAGGGGGTTGGAGGCGGAGGGTGTGGAGGGGGGTTGAGGGGGTTGGAGGCGGAGGGTGTGGAGGGGGGTTGAGGGGGTTGGAGGCGGGGGAGTATGGGGGAGGGTTGGAGGGGGGTTGAGGGGGTTGGAGGCGGAGGGTGTGGAGGGGGGTTGAGGGGGTTGGAGGCGGAGGGTGTGGAGGGGGTTTGAGGGGGTTGGAGGTGGGGGAGTATGGAGTGGCGTTGAGGGGGTTGGAGGCGGGGGAGTATGGGGGGAGGGTGTGGAGGGGGGTTGAGGGGGTTGGAGGCGGAGGGTGTGGAGGGGGGTTGAGGGGGTTGGAGGCGGAGGGTGTGGAGGGGGGTTGAGGGGGTTGGAGGCGGGGGAGTATGGGGGGAGGGTGTGGAGGGGGGTTGAGGGGGTTGGAGGCGGAGGGTGTGGAGGGGGGTTGAGGGGGTTGGAGGCGGAGGGTGTGGAGGGGGGTTGAGGGGGTTGGAGGCGGGGGAGTATGGAGGGGCGCAGGCGGGTGGGATGGAGGGGGGTTGAGGGGGTTGGAGGCGGAGGGTGTGGAGGGGGGTTGAGGGGGTTGGAGGCGGAGGGTGTGGAGGGGTTGCTGAGGGGGTTGGAGGCGGGGGAGTATGGGGGAGGCCGTGGAGGGGGGTTGAGGGGGTTGGAGGCGGAGGGTGTGGAGGGGGGTTGAGGGGGTTGGAGGCGGAGGGTGTGGAGGGGGGTTGAGGGGGTTGGAGGCGGGGGAGTATGGAGGGGCGCAGGCGTGTGGGTATGGAGGGGGGTTGAGGGGGTTGGAGGCGGAGGGTGTGGAGGGGGGTTGAGGGGGTTGGAGGCGGAGGGTGTGGAGGGGGGTTGAGGGGGTTGGAGGCGGAGGGTGTGGAGGGGGTTGGAGGGGGTTGGAGGCGGGGGAGTATGGACGGGCGCAGGCGGGTGGGTATGGAGGGGGGTTGAGGGGGTTGGAGGCGGAGGGTGTGGAGGGGGTTGGAGGCGGAGGGTGTGGAGGGGGGTTGAGGGGGTTGGAGGCGGAGGGTGTGGAGGGGGATTGAGGGGGTTGGAGGCGGAGGGTGTGGAGGGGGGTTGAGGGGGTTGGAGGCGGGGGAGTATGGGTGAGGGTTGGAGGGGGGTTGAAGGGGTTGGAGGCGGAGGGTGAGGAGGGGGGTTGAGGGGGTTGGAGGCAGAGGGTGTGGAGGGGGTTTGAGGGGGTTGGAGGCGGGGGAGTATGGAGTGGCGTTGAGGGGGTTGGAGGCGGGGGAGTATGGGGGGAGGGTGTGGAGGGGGGTTGAGGGGGTTGGAGGCGGAGGGTGTGGAGGGGGGTTGAGGGGGTTGGAGGCGGGGGAGTATGGGGGGAGGGTGTGGAGGGGGGTTGAGGGGGTTGGAGGCGGAGGGTGTGGAGGGGGGTTGAGGGGGTTGGAGGCGGAGGGTGTGGAGGGGGGTTGAGGGGGTTGGAGGCGGAGGGTGTGGAGGGGGGTTGAGGGGGTTGGAGGCAGGGGAGTATGGAGGGGCGCAGGCGGGTGGGATGGAGGGGGGTTGAGGGGGTTGGAGGCGGAGGGTGTGGAGGGGGGTTGAGGGGGTTGGAGGCAGAGGGTGTGGAGGGGTTGCTGAGGGGGTTGGAGGCGGGGGAGTATGGGGGAGGGTGTGGAGGGGGGTTGAGGGGGTTGGAGGCGGAGGGTGTGGAGGGGGGTTGAGGGGGTTGGAGGCGGAGGGTGTGGAGGGGGGTTGAGGGGGTTGGAGGCGGGGGAGTATGGAGGGGCGCAGGCGTGTGGGTATGGAGGGGGGTTGAGGGGGTTGGAGGCGGAGGGTGTGGAGGGGGGTTGAGGGGGTTGGAGGCGGAGGGTGTGGAGGGGGGTTGAGGGGGTTGGAGGCGGGGGAGTATGGGGGAGGGTTGGAGGGGGGTTGAGGGGGTTGGAGGCGGAGGGTGTGGAGGGGGGTTGAGGGGGTTGGAGGCGGAGGGTGTGGAGGGGGTTTGAGGGGGTTGGAGGCGGGGGAGTATGGAGTGGCGTTGAGGGGGTTGGAGGCGGGGGAGTATGGGGGGAGGGTGTGGAGGGGGGTTGAGGGGGTTGGAGGCGGAGGGTGTGGAGGGGGGTTGAGGGGGTTGGAGGCGGAGGGTGTGGAGGGGGGTTGAGGGGGTTGGAGGCGGGGGAGTATGGGGGAAGGGTGTGGAGGGGGGTTGAGGGGGTTGGAGGCGGAGGGTGTGGAGGGGGGTTGAGGGGGTTGGAGGCGGAGGGTGTGGAGGGGGGTTGAGGGGGTTGGAGGCGGGGGAGTATGGAGGGGCGCAGGCGGGTGGGATGGAGGGGGGTTGAGGGGGTTGGAGGCGGAGGGTGTGGAGGGGGGTTGAGGGAGTTGGAGGCGGAGGGTGTGGAGGGGTTGCTGAGGGGGTTGGAGGCGGGGGAGTATGGGGGAGGGTGTGGAGGGGGGTTGAGGGGGTTGGAGGCGGAGGGTGTGGAGGGGGGTTGAGGGGGTTGGAGGCGGGGGAGTATGGAGGGGCGCAGGCGTGTGGGTATGGAGGGGGGTTGAGGGGGTTGGAGGCGGAGGGTGTGGAGGGGGGTTGAGGGGGTTGGAGGCGGAGGGTGTGGAGGGGGGTTGAGGGGGTTGGAGGCGGGGGAGTATGGGGGAGGGTTGGAGGGGGGTTGAGGGGGTTGGAGGCGGAAGGTGTGGAGGGGGGTTGAGGGGGTTGGAGGCGGAGGGTGTGGAGGGGGTTGGAGGGGGTTGGAGGCGGGGGAGTATGGACGGGCGCAGGCGGGTGGGTATGGAGGGGGGTTGAGGGGGTTGGAGGCGGAGGGTGTGGAGGGGGTTGGAGGCGGAGGGTGTGGAGGGGGGTTGAGGGGGTTGGAGGCGGAGGGTGTGGAGGGGGGTTGAGGGGGTTGGAGGCGGAGGGTGTGGAGGGGGGTTGAGGGGGTTGGAGGCGGGGTAGTATGGGTGAGGGTTGGAGGGGGGTTGAAGGGGTTGGAGGCGGAGGGTGAGGAGGGGGGTTGAGGGGGTTGGAGGCGGAGGGTGTGGAGGGGGTTTGAGGGGGTTGGAAGCGGGGGAGTATGGAGTGGCGTTGAGGGGGTTGGAGGCGGGGGAGTATGGGGGGAGGGTGTGGAGGGGGGTTGAGGGGGTTGGAGGCGGAGGGTGTGGAGGGGGGTTGAGGGGGTTGGAGGCGGAGGGTGTGGAGGGGGGTTGAGGGGGTTGGAGGCGGGGGAGTATGGGGGGAGGGTGTGGAGGGGGGTTGAGGGGGTTGGAGGCGGAGGGTGTGGAGGGGGGTTGAGGGGGTTGGAGGCGGAGGGTGTGGAGGGGGGTTGAGGGGGTTGGAGGCGGAGGGTGTGGAGGGGGGTTGAGGGGGTTGGAGGCGGGGGAGTATGGAGGGGCGCAGGCGGGTGGGATGGAGGGGGGTTGAGGGGGTTGGAGGCGGAGGGTGTGGAGGGGGGTTGAGGGGGTTGGAGGCAGAGGGTGTGGAGGGGTTGCTGAGGGGGTTGGAGGCGGGGGAGTATGGGGGAGGGTGTGGAGGGGGGTTGAGGGGGTTGGAGGCGGAGGGTGTGGAGGGGGGTTGAGGGGGTTGGAGGCGGAGGGTGTGGAGGGGGGTTGAGGGGGTTGGAGGCGGGGGAATATGGAGGGGCGCAGGCGTGTGGGTATGGAGGGGGGTTGAGGGGGTTGGAGGCGGAGGGTGTGGAGGGGGGTTGAGGGGGTTGGAGGCGGAGGGTGTGGAGGGGGGTTGAGGGGGTTGGAGGCGGGGGAGTATGGGGGAGGGTTGGAGGGGGGTTGAGGGGGTTGGAGGCGGAGGGTGTGGAGGGGGGTTGAGGGGGTTGGAGGCGGAGGGTGTGGAGGGGGTTGGAGGGGGTTGGAGGCGGGGGAGTATGGAGGGGCGCAGGCGGGTGGGTATGGAGGGGGGTTGAGGGGGTTGGAGGCGGAGGGTGTGGAGGGGATGCTGAGGGGGTTGGAGGCGGAGGGTGTGGAGGGGGGTTGAGGGGGTTGGAGGCGGAGGGTGTGGAGGGGGGTTGAGGGGGTTGGAGGTGGGGGAGTATGGAGGGGCGGTGTGGTGGCCGGGTGGAGCGGGGTTGCCTAGGAAGGGGTTGAGAGGAGGTGGTTGAGTGGGGGTCGCCGTGTGGGTTGCAGGGGGTCCGAGGTGCTTGGAGGCGGGGTCCGAGGGTTGCAGGCGGGGGAGTATTGAGGTGGTGCTGAGGGGTTTGGAGGAGAGGGTAAATACAGCTTCTTCCTTCTTTCCTAGCTTATTCTTCTACAGCACAATTGGCCTGAGCAATGATGATAGTACGGAATTCTGATGTTGAGGGGAGCAGGTATGAAGAGAAGGCCATATTATATAGCGAGGGGAAACGAAGAATGACCTCTCAGAAGTGAATGGATCAGCATAAAAGAGTTTCCAAAAGAGTGGAGAAGCAAACTTTAATTAACATCCTCTCAAGAAGTGAACAAAGATAGGGTTATGATTGAAAGTAGTTTGCAGATCTAAAGGCCATCCAAAAATATGCGCCTACTTTATTTAACAGAGAATTTTGGTTAATTTTGAGTGGTACACTGAGCAACAAAGAAAATGGTGCCCAAAAAGAGAAATCCGTGAGCATTTTATTGGTTATTTCTACTTATTAGGACAAACAACCTATTATTTGTACCTATAAAGCATTTCAAAACACTTAGGAACAAAATAATGAAAATGCAAGGTTTATTGCTTTTGGTGGTAACCCTTGAGTCTGGAGATGTTTACCAAGGGTAGGGTGTCGCCAGCCAGAGTTTCTAATTGCACAGCACCCCACTGCAGCATCTTTGTAATGCGAAAAGGCCCTTCCCATTGAGGGATCCATTTCCCTTTGGTTTGATTATAAATTTGTGGCCTGTGTAATAGAGCTAAATCACCTGGCTTCAAGTTGTGGTGCCATAAATTTCTGTCATGAGCCTCCTTTCTTTTTATCTGAGTCTCTATCAATTGTTTGGTCGCAAGTAGACGAATCTCCTCCACTTTATGTAGTGCTCCTAACCTCTGAGAGGTATCACAATCCTTCTTTCCCTGCATGAACGCTATCTTAGGTGATCCGTGTAAAAATTCAAAGGGCTCGATGGGTAATATGCCATAGACCAATTGGAATGGGGAATATCCCGTGGCCTCTTTGTAGGCTAATCTGTATGCCCAAAGTGTACCTAGGTACGCAATGCCCCATGAAGTGGGTTGCAACATACACTCCTTTCTTAACATTGCAATTAAAACCTTATTTGTGGACTCAGCCTGACCATTTGCTCGTGGATAGTAAGCACAAGAGGTCCTATGAAGAATTCTATACCTGTTGAAGATTTCTTGCAGGACTTTATTGACAAAATGGGTACCTTGATCAGTACAAATTTCAAGTGGACAACCAAACCTGCAAATGATGTTACTATAAATGAAATCAGCAACAGTTTGGGCAGTGCAATCTGTGGAGGCAATAGCTTCAGCCCACTTTGTTGCATAATCTGTAGCTATCAGGAGATATTTTTCTCTTTTTGGAAAAGCGGGAGGGTAGATGGGCCCTACAAAATCTAGCCCCCACTTCTCAAATGGTTGCAAGGAGGTGGAAATAACCAAGGGGTTATTTCTCTGCTTTGTTGGCTTAGGTCCACACCTTTGGCAAATATCACATGCCTTACCCCATTCATCTGCATCCCTGAAAAGTGTAGGCCACCATAAACCCGCATCCAGTATCCTCTGACTCATAATATGTCCTGGGAGGTGCCCACCACCTGTTCCTTCATGTGCAGAGTGAAGGACTTCCCTCACTTCTTCTTCTTCCAAACACTTCCTGAACCGGTCATCTTTGCCCTGTTTGTACAATTTATCCTCGATGAAGGTATATGGTCTACTCTTGATGAGCAGGCTCTTCTTTTGTACAGCACTAGCCTTTTCTGGATACAATCCAGTTTTAATGAAATTTTTAATGTCGTAATACCAACCGTGAGCTTTTACAGCAAACAAATGAGCATCTGGAAAGTCATCATTGATTCCACTAGATTGATTCATCATATTTATTCTGGATAGGTGATCCGCCATAACATTGTCTTTCTCGGGTTTATGGACTACAGAAAAATCAAATTCTTGGAACAACAATAACCACCTCCATATTCTACCGGTGGCCTGGGGCTTGTTGAGTAGATATTTTAGTGGTTGGTGATCTGATATAATAATAAATTTTACCCCCAGTAAGTAATGACGGAATTTTTGGACGGCAAAGACCATTGCCAGGGCTTCCCTTTCAGTAGTACTGTAATTCCTCTCAGCCTTGGTCAAGATTCTACTTGCATATTGAATTGGTCTGTCCACTTTAAATTCTTCACTGGGTTGGGTCAAAACTGCCCCTATCGCATATGCGCTGGCATCGACATGTATATGAAAGATTTTTGACCACTCGGGTGTGACCAAGATAGGAGCACACACCAACCTTGACCGCAATGTCTAATATGCCTTTTCCTCCTCTTCTTCCCATTTGAAAGGTACTTCCTTACCTGTGAGTCTAGTCAGAGGTCTAGCTATCTCTGCATACATTTTTATAAACCTTCTATGATAACCGGTATGCCCCAAGAAACTCTGGATCTCTTTAGGAGATTTAGGTTTAGGTAACTTTAATATAGAAAGAATTTTGTCAGGATCTGGGGCCATACCTTTAGCCGATACCACATGTCCTAAAAGGGTTCCTTCTGTCACAAGGAAATGACATTTATTTGGATTGAGCTTTAACTTAGTTTCTCTGCATCTTTGGAAAATATTCTGCAGCTGCCTCAAGTGCTGGTCCAAACAATCTAGATGAGTTTCCTTGTGAGATCCTGAAAATGAACAGAAGTCATCCATGAAGATTCTAAGTGATTCCAGCAATAGGGGGCCAAAAATGAGATTGACCGTTCTGTTAAAGGTGGCTGGAGCATTTCTGAGCCCAAATGGCATTTTTACATACACATATGTTCCCCAAGGTGTGATAAAAGCAGTCTTTTCACGATCCTCTGGATGTATTGATACTTGATTATAGCCACTGAATCCATCCATAAAACTATATAATGCATGCCCAGCCACTTCTTCAATGACCTGTTCTGCAAAAGGCATAGGGAACCCATCTGGAATGGTCACCTTGTTGAGAGCTCTAAAGTCCACACAAATTCATAGGCGAGAGCCACTCTGAATGTTCCACAGGAATGATGATTCTTGCATCTTCCATCTTTTGGATTTCCACATAGACAGCTTCGGCATACTTTGGATTAAGTTTATAACTCCTTCCTCTGATGGGTCTGGCTCCATCAACCAGAGGAATTCTGTGCTCTCCATAAGATGCAGGCACTCCTTCTAAGTCTTTATAATGCCAGGCAAAAACATCTGCATACTGGGTCAAGAATGATTTTACCTTTTCCAGGAGCTGTTGGTGGCTCCACAACCAAGTGGCCACCAGAACTGGTTGATTATTGTTTTGAGTGCATAAGTGTATTTCTTGGACCGGATTTCTTGTTACCATATTATCTCCGTGTGCATCTGCTTCCTTGTCTTCTTCTACTAGCTTTTCGTGCATTGCTTCATAAGCAGGTGTATTTTGGACTTCGATGTGTTCCTCCTTGTCCTGCATCCATCCTGCAGGGATTTCTTGAATTGGGAAAGAACATTCAACCTCAGAATTTTTTACCTTGTTTTTAGCTTTGGAAACTTCGTTATCTGGGGTTGACACATCCTCCTCCAATTTGTATTTGAGGGGTATCTTCCTGCCCCTTCTGTGGTCAGTGATGGGCTCTCCCAATCCATCAACCTGGACCTTTCCCTTGTCTTCATCATAGCCTTCAATCGTGCCAAGATTATCAAGAAAATTTCCAAAACAAGAAGAAGAGTTGCCGGCTTGAAGCCAACTTAAAATATCCTCTTCTTCCTCAAAATCTATTTGGGGTTAATCCTCCGCTTCTGTTTCCATGCAAATGCTCACTGTTTGCATCATACTAGTGTTTCCTTGATTGTCTGGGCCTTCTTCTAAATGAATTTGTGTCAGCTCCTGCCCTTTCTTTTGTACCCACATAGTGTCCTTACCCCAATCATGAATGACACTGGCATGCCTCAGCCAAGGTCTTCCAATTAAGAGAGGAAATCCTCCTTCAACCTGGGGCAATCTTAAAACCACAAAATCCAGAATGAATAGATTACCTTGTACTTCAAGTGGAACTTTTGGGATTACCCCCAAGGGCCTTACTTTGCTCTGATCTGCCAAAGTAACCGTGAAATTTGCAGGTCTTGAAGGGTGGAGTCCAATCCTTTTCATGGTATGTTCAGGCATCAAGTTAATGCCAGAACCACCATCTACGATAACACCTTGAAATTCATGACCCTTGATTGATATTGTAAGCTGAGGACTTTTATAATCTGTAAGGGGTGCTTCCCCCCTAATTATCCCTTTATGTAAGATAGCAGTCTTGGCCACTAAGCTTGTAGTAGAAGCCTCATCAATTATCTGCAATAATTCTGACCTGAATTTCCCATCCATCTTTATTAAATCAAAAATACTAACCTCCTTCTTCATTGACTTGAGTAGTTTTGAAGCCTCTGACTCTTTAAGAGAGTGAGCTTCATTTGCTTTGCCAAACTCTTCTTGAGCCCTGTTGAAGGCATGCCCAATGGCATCACTGGTGCCTATGAGACATTCATTGTGGTTTGTGTCTGCACTTGTAGTATCTTTGCCTTCAATTGCAACTCTGTCTTTTTTCAATTCCTTAATTATCAATTCTTGATTTTCTACCACTTTTGCCGTTCCCTTGCTTCTTGTCTGTACTGCAAAAGATTCGAGTTCTTCTAATTGTACCACTCTAGTGGATGGTGAGGGTTCATTCACCTGAGGTAATGTTTCCTCCTTGAATACAGAGATCATTTGGAGATGGGGTCCGGAAGTAGAGGCTTGATTCTTAGGACAACAGTTTGTATAGTGATCCCTGGCCTCTGGACAGTTCCTGCAAGGAGGTGCATTTTCTGGGAGGGTGCACCTAGATTGGTAGTGCCCACATTCTCCACATCTGAAGCAAATAATTGGCCTTCTAGGCCCATTTGCAAGGTTAGTTCTCGGTCTAGGATTATAGTTATTACCTTGGTTTGCTGCTGCTGCCATTACATTTGCTGGTGGCAAGAGCCCTCCTTGTGTCCAGTATGTCGTTGTCGGCATTCCCCTTACTTGGCATTCATGGGCCTCATGCCCAATCTTCCTGCATAATTGACAAGTCACATTTAGCATAGGACATTCACTTACTATGTGCCCTTGCTTGCTGCACATGGAGCACCAGAGTCCGTTTTTAATGCCGCCTCCTTTGAGTTCTTGCAATTCCTGTCTCAGTTGAGCTAGTTCTTCTGCTTGGGCTTCCTCTTCCTTTTGGAGCTTGAGGGCTTCAATCTCTCTTCTCAGCTGAGCTACAGTAGTCTCCTCCTCTGTGTAGGGCTTATTCCTTTTCAAGCCCTCCAGTTCCCTTCTTAACTGGCTCACTGGGTCCTCCAATTCTGCACCATATGATGGTTGGGAAGAAGTTGCACCATACTGGTGCCTTATCTGTTCCAAGCGGGTGGCCGTATTGATGAACTCCTCAACAGAGGCAGTAGGTAGCACTAACTCTTTTATTTTGCATTGGGTGACCACAGGTAGAGGTTTGGCTAACCACTTCTTGACAAAGAAGTCGTGTGGTGGATCCGGTAGTTTAGCCATTAGTGCTTTGGCCCTGGTCACGAACTCGGGGAACTTCTCTCCTGGACCCAACTTCAAGTTTTCCAATTCTTCTATAATGATCTCAGCCGTGTTGCCATGCTGAAATTGATTCTTAAAGGCCTCTTTCATCAAATCCCAAGAGGTAAAGTGATTTTTAGCAAACTGGCTAAACCACTTGTCTGCCAGACCTTCCAATGTGGCGGGGAAGAGTATCAAGAAAGCATCTTCCCTACCCATTAGCCCCCTAGTCTTACATAATGCAAGAAATCTTCGAATGTGCTCATCTGGGTCCTCATGGGCTAAACCTCTGAAGGAGGGAAATTTTATGTTTAATCTGGAGAGCAAGATTTCTAGGTCCACCTGTCCTGCCATGCTTCCTACCGATGAAGTTGATGAAAGTGGACTCGATGATCTTCTGTTCGTCTTTCTTCTTGTCTGCTTGCACTTGATCCTCAAGGTTTGTGACCGGGTCGCGGTCATGAGCTATTCATAGTCCACTTAAAATGAGACACTTGATAAAAGTATGTACCTTTTGGCCCACTGGAGTAATGTTGTCGACACTGGAATATTGTCCTCCAATGGCAATATATAGTCTCCTATGCTCAAAGCTCCTTGGATGTCCCACCGTGCGTGCCAAATTTGTTGGGGATTCGTGGACAAGAAGGAGTTTGAGGGTTTGTAGGAGAAAAAAGGAGATGATGAAAATGGAATAACAGTGAGAACTTCTGCAAAGGAATACTCTTGGAAACCTTGAATATTGATTATCTTTCAACAATTACAATGACTGCACACAGTCTAATCAATGACTAAATACAACTTCAGAGAATATCAATTACTGAAGACCAATTATCTCAAGTCCTCTGGCAGCGGCCTCTCCTGCACCAATCCTTCACTTGCTTCCCGCTTCCCTTGTCCACACCTTGCACTAAGCTTCCACCAAGCTAAGGAATTGGTATCACGGCGCACACACACAATAGACCTTGGGACTCTTGGAATCCAACCCGCCTTCTCTGCACACCTTCCTCTTGACACCTCTTGCACTCTTGAGTGTCGTCGCACACTGGTGGCTCTTCTTGCTTCCTCTCTTGCTTCCTCTGAAGCTCTCCTTTGCTCCTATCTCTCAATGTCCAAGAATAGCCTTTGTCCTTCTTTTGTTGAGTCCGCCGGTTCGCGCACTCTAACTGCAATACAATCTTGGTGCCCTTTCAATATCCCAAGATTGTCTTTTGAACTGGTCCTCAACGACTCGCTACTTTGTCCTGTAGTGACTTTAGAACAAGAGTGACTTTCAAAATAAAATTTTTGATTGGGCGGCCTATTTCCACCTTTGCGTACGCGGCCTTCCATACCTTCACCTTTCCTTTTAATTCTTTACTTTTGCACCTTAAGATTTTAAATTCATCCTTTGAACCTTAAGAGAAAAAATACTTTGCACCTTTAGTTTCAACCGGTTAGGGCTCTACAGAAGATTAGATAATCAGGTAGGCAACCAGAAAGACAGAATCAATGAGATGCAGAAACAAGTAACAGACATGAAGACAGCAAGAGATGCGGCATTATCAAACGATTTTTATTTACAGGAGGCCTTTTTGCAAACACAGGCTGAAATTTTGCTTACTGAAGCCATCGCACTTAGTTCCGTTAGAATAGATGCGCAGATTTTAGAACCCGATACCCTTAAACAATTATTAGAAACCCTTAAGAAAAAAATAGCCCGCACATTTAGATTAGCAAGAAATATGTATCTAGAAGGAATCATAGATGAACAATAATTTTTGTAATCAAAAATCACTTGCGGGTTTGAGTCCACCGTGCGTGCTAGTGTTAGACGGCCGCCGGAGTAGGACAAATGTATGCCGGATGTAACGGAGTTCCTTGAATTACGCGCAAAAGTTGGTACGCTCACTTTGTAAATCTATATAAAGCAATGTAAGGAGAATGCTCGAGAGAGACGTCTTTTCTGGAATTGCCAGTTTATTCGCCTGATTATTTGTCAGAGTATTATTACACGGTTACAAAGTTCTGAGTATTGTTAGTGTTGATTTTTGTTTTGTCTGCTACCACTGAAGTTCGCTGTAATGAATGTTGAGGAACGGATTGTGTATCTGAGTACTGTTAACGTCTAGTAGTGTTGTGCGTTCTTCAGTTGTTGAAATACCTTGAGTCAGTCTGAGTAGTTATATTACTGTGTGATTTGATTTGACAACTTAATACATTGTTGAGTATGTTCTGTTTGTCTTACTAAACTTGTTGCATTCAGTGATGCGAACGGACTAGTATTTTCGGTAACGTGAGCTTTTAGTTGAGATCGCTATAAAGCGTTGTGACAAACGAATCTATCAGTTAAAGTATTGTCTCTGGTTGATTACTACTGTAAAATCGGTATCACAGACTACTGCTCTGTTCCAATAGCAGGATAGTCTGGAGAGTTAAGTACGCAAAAATATAGAGGTCAAATGTTGTAGTTACTGCTAGTAACTGAGCTAAGACGCGTATACATGTTTCGGATGTTGTGTTGAATAATTGGGAAAAGAGTACAGGGCCTCTGTCCAACAGACCCCTACCACTCCCAAGAACCCACGTAGTTTTTTCGGTGATGATACTAAAAGTTTAACACAGTTTACGGTGAATCACTGTTTTACGTCAATATTTGTTCGGTAACGATTTGCGTTTGTCAGTAACACAGCATCACTAGTTTTAACACGTTAACAGCGCGTGCCGACAGAAAGCATTCATTCCTCCCCCTTAGTGGAAAGCTTGGTGCAAGGTGTGCACAAGGATAAGCTTGAAGCAGGTGGAAGTCTGGTGCAGAGGAGGCCGACAGCAAGAAGACTTTGGGTATTTGGTAATTTGTAATTGAGCACTCTGTGGGATTTTGCACAGAAGTATTGGCTTGTATTGTACTGCAACATTGTATTTGTCTTAGTGTAATCAATCGACAGAGGCTTCTAGGGTGTATTTTCTCTTCTTGTCTTTTCCTTTTCTCCTACAAACCCTCAAACTCCTTCTTGTCCAAGAATCCCCCAACAGCATCCATGTGAAAGGCCAAATGACAATAGGACACTTCTTTGTATATGTTCTTTAATAAAACATATAGTGGACTGGTCAGTCACAGACTCAAAAGTTCAACTGCATTTTGTAAGACCTAAGAAGTCTCTCTTCATGCTCCCTATGTACTACGTGCAGCCTTAGGATCTTGGTTTTCTACTCTAAGGATATTGCCGTGGAGCTCTCGAGAACGAGAGCGCATCATGGTGTATCACCATTGAATTACTTCATGTGATCCATCTTCTCGACCTATTTTTTATGATTATGATGATGATGGTTTAAACCCTACATTTGATATGTTTTTTGTGAAGGATCACACTATCATTCATGTATATTTGAATGATGAGAATGAGATGAATGATTCTCATCTTTTGATATGTTCACATAATATATCTCCCACATGTCCTAAGCATCATGATGTTTTCTCCACTTATGAAGTGAATGAAATACATATGTTAGTGATGATGTTGTTATCTTGATTGAGAGTTATGATAAGACATTTTGTCATTTTATGAGTATGTTGCACCATTGTATCAATGCAACCCAACATTCATTTATTATGAATTTTTTTTAACTTATGGTTGAAATGACTCCCATAAGTGTAAATTTGGTGTGCCTACCAAGCCAAGTGATGAGATTGTGGCTTTTGGGAGTGCCTCTTTTGATAAGATGTATTATGGTTGGGATTGTGCATTGGGAAAGTGTCTCTCTTATGATGTGATGCATTTAGTTGCTAGCTTCCATTCATTATTTGCATGTTATCCCATTGCTATTATATGGAGGAAAATTATCAATTCATCCATTCATAAGACGATGCTAAACATATTTTGTGGGAGCATATGGTTGTTGCAAATTTTAGGGTATGGATTATACTCAATGATCATAAAGATAAGCAAGTGGAAATGATGTTAAGAGCTTGGAAGAAAAAAGTGGAGAAAATGGATACTTGGGATCATTACGAGGAAAAGCTTGAAAAATTGTTGATGCAAGGATCATATGGATGATATTATATGTGCCCCTGGGTGGTTTATTTTGTTAGTGGGCAGCAGCTTGTGTATGATGGCTACCATCCCACGCATTGTACTTTGCTCCTCATTTGCATAATATGTTTGGATGCATATGGACTTTGTCTCTCCCTTCCATACCATGGTTTACCTTTGCCCTTTGGTTGGTAAACCAAATTCCCATAGGGTAGAATTATGTAAAAGTCCTAAGGCATTGGTATGCGATGTGTGGGTTCAAGTCCTCCATGTGTTCCAATGTTAAGGGTATATTTTTACATCACCTTGTGGTTGGCATTTTGATGCACATATTCCTTGATTAAGGTTCAATCAAAGACCCTTCAAAGGGGCATGAAGATGAACTATTTAAGGGTGTGGAACTCTCTACAAATGAGTGCATTAAGGAGACATGAAGAGGCATATATGGTGTATATATACCTTCTTGATATTCCATGTCTCCTTAATGCACATGGGTATGTAAGTTATGCAAGATTTTTTATCCATTTATATATGTTTATTGATATTCGATGACTTTGTTTGATTGGAGATTATATATGCATATTTTTGTAGCTTGACATATTTGGGAAGAGACTTGAGTTTCAGAGAACAGAGATAGACTACATGACCTCTTAGGTTGTTCCATCTTTCATTGTTGTATCATTCCAAATTGCACGACATTAGCAATATTGAAAAGCATGATGCAAGCAAGCTTTTTAAGGATTAGATCTGCAAGTATACTACCTTTCCCATGTTCAATGTAGATAGCCAACATGCCCAAATAGACAATTTATGTCTTGTGTTCTACAGCCATGTAGTTAGAACAAGAGAAACTGATGTGGAAGGGTCACATTGCTCACTCTCTATCTCTCTCATATGAAAACGAACTTTTATATATATCTACATGTGAGATGATGCACATGAGATGTTCCAGTTATGTGATTCATAATACAATGTTGTACATAATTCTCAAGAGGATTGAGAGACTTATAATACTAATGTGTGCACTTATGAAGTGAATGAATTCACACATGTTAGTGATGATTATGTTATCTTGATTGAGAGTTATGATAAGATATTTTGTCATTTTATGAGTATGTTGCACCATTGTATCAATGCAACCCAACATTCATTTTTTATGATTTTTTCTTAGCTTATGGTTGGAATGAGTCCCATAAGTGTAAGTCTGGTGTGCCTACCAAGCCCAATGATGGGATTGTGGCTTTGGGGAGTTCCTCTTTTGATAAGATGTATTATGGTTGGGATTGTGCATTGGGAAAGTGTGTCTCTTATGATGTGATGAATTTAGTTGCTAGCTCCCATTCGTTATTTGCATGTTATCCCATTGCTATTATATGGACTAGGAAAACTATTGATTCATCTATGCAAAGACTATGCTACTCATATTTTGTGGAAGTATATGGTTGTTGCAAAGTTTAGGTTATGGATTATACACAATGCTCATAAAGTTGAGCAAGTGGAAATGAAGTTCAGAGCTTGGAAGCATAAAGTGGAGAAAATGGATACTTGGGATCATTATGAGGAAAAGCTTGGAAAAATTGTTGATTCGAGGATCATATGGATGATATTATATGTGCCCATTGACTCACTTTTATGAAGTCTATTACATATCTTGTATACAAAGAAATGGCTCTTCATGTATATGAAATTGTATTCTCATATGATGTAACTCACCCATGATCTAAAGATGTATATGAGATAAACCCCAACCAACCACTTTGCATTTGCATATAGATCATTTAGGATGGGTGGTTTATTTTGTCAGTGGGTAGTAGCTTGTATATCATGGCTACCATCCTAGGCACTGTACTTTGCTCCTCATTTGCATAATATGTCCGAATGCATATATATGGACTTTGTCTCTCTCTTCCATACCATGGTTTGACCATGCCCTTTGGTTGGTAAACCAAATTTCCACGAGGTAGAAGCATGTAAAAATCCTAGGGCATTGGTATGCAATGTGTGGGTTCAAGTCGTTCATGTGTGCCAATGTTAGGGGTGCATTTTTACATCACCTTATGGTTGGCATTTTGACGTAGATATTGCTTGATTAGGGTTCAATAGAAGACCCTTCAAAGGGGCATGAAGATGAGCTATGTAAGGGTGTGGAACTCTCTACAAATGAGTGCATTAAGGAGACATGAAAAGGCATAAATGATGTATAAATACCTTCTCGATATTACATGTCTCTGTTTAGGTAGTCTTTGAACGGCCATGGCTATGTAACTTATGTAAGACTTTATATCCATTTATATATGTTTATTGATATTCCATGACTATGTTTGATTGGAGATTATAGATGCATGTTTTTGTAGCTTGACATATTTGGGAAGAGACTTGAGGGTTTCAAAGAACAGAGATAGACTGCATGACCTCTTAGGTTGTTCCATCTTTCATTTTTGTATCATTCCAAACTGCATGACGTTAGCAATATTGAAAAGCATGATGCAAACAAGCTTTATAAGGATCAGATCTGCAAGTATACTACCTTTCCCATGTTCAATGTAGATAGCCACCATGCCCAAATAGAAGATTTATGTCTTTGTTCTACAGCCATGTCGTTAGAACAATAAGAACTGATGTGGAAGGGTCACATCGCTCACTCTCTATCTCTCTCATATGAAAACGAACTTATATATATATATATATATATATATATATATATATATATATATATGCAGGTGAGATGCTGCACATGAGATGTTCCTGTTATGTGATTCATAATACAATGTTGTACATAATTCTCAAGAGGATTGAGAGACTCATAATACTAATGTGTGCATACTTCGCAAGAGGAGATATTTCTTCTATGAGAACTGTTAATTGTATGTATACACACACTACAACAGATCGGCCGTATACGGAGGTTTTTACCGAGGGAAATGAACGCGGCTATTTTTGTCGCAACATCGGTGTAGCTGTCGGTATGTGCGTCGGTACTATAGCGCTGGTATGGGTGTCGGTATAAGCGTCGGTATGGGTGTCGGTATGAGCGTCGGTATCACCGACGCCCATACGTCTCTGCTGGGTGCACCGTCGCGTATACCGGCGCCCGCTGGGTATACCGATGCTTATTCCGATGACCTTACTATGGGAGTACCGTCGCGTATACCGACGACCATATCTGCAAAAAAAAATTTGGGTAGATTGTGTTGTCTTTTGCTACACCAACATTACCATGATGTTGCTTAACAAAAGACAATACACTCTGCCCAAAAAAAACCAAGTACATGTGATGTGTACTCTAATGTCAACCAAAATATGAT